>LZPO01087168.1:463763-479268 GCA_001675575.1 Neotoma lepida | reverse complement strand
TAGCCCAGGCTGGCCTCGAACTCACAGAGATCCGCCTGCCTCTGCCTCCCGAGTGCTGGGATTAAAGGCGTGCGCCACCACCGCCCGGCTTATATATGATTTCAATACCAAAAAATACAAAACCATGCTTGTATGTTTAAAATGTTCTATAATTTAATATGAAAGAGGAGCTGGGCACGATGGTACACACTTTCAGTCCAGCACTTGGGAAGCAGAGGCAGGTGGTTCTTTATGAATGCCAGGCCAACCAGGGCTTACATAGTGAGACTCCATCTCAAAATAAATAAATAAGAGCCAAGTGTAGGTGTCACTGTAATCCTGGCTCTCAGAAGTTGGAGGCTACTAGTAACATCAGGAGTATGGGGCTGGAGAGAGGGCTTAGCTGTTAAGAGCACTGTCTGCTCTTCCAGAGGATCCAGGTTTAGTTCCCAGCACCCACTTGGCAGTTCACAACTATCTGTAATTCCAGTTTCATAGGGATCCCATATACAGACACACATGCAGGCNAAACACCTGCACATGAAATAAAATGCACATTAAATAAAAATAAATACGTTATTGAAAAAAAAGACCAGGATTTCAAGACCAACTTGGGTTTCACCAGCTCTTGTCTCTAAACAAAATAAACAAGTATAACAGTGGAAATAACAAAAATATAACAGAAAACAAGTGAGATACTGCTTTGTAGCCACTAGGATGCTTTTATCAAAAAATAGAGTAAGTTATGCGTGTTGGCATTGGGGTAAAATTGGAGCGCTGTTTTGCTAGTAGGAATGTAAAATTTTGCAGATGCTGTGGAAAATAATATAATAATATAAAATAATATAATAATAATATAATGGCTCCTCAAGAAGTAAACATAACATCATTCTCTGATCCAGCAATTCTACTTCTGGATATACATCTAAGAAAGATAGAGATAGATAGACAGACAGACAGACAAGACAGACAGGGAGGGATGGAGGGAGGGAGACTGAGAGACAGACAAATGGAAAGCAGGAACCCACAGAGATAACTGTACACCTTTATTCAAAGCAGTTCCTGGGGATCTGACACCTTCACACCAATGCACATAAAATAAATTTAAATAAATTATTAAAAAAGCAGCAGCATTCTCCATAGCTAAAGAGTGAACTGGGCCAGGTGGCATGAGCCAGTAATCCCAGCTACTCAGGAAGCTGAGGTCAAAGAGTCATAAATTCAAGGCTAGCCTAGGCAGTTTAGTGAAACCCTATCTCAAACTAAAAAGTAAAAAGAAGGAACCGGAGAGATGGCCAAAAGATTAAGCACACTGGCTGCTGTTGAGGGGAGTGGAGTTTACCATTCCTACACACACAAACACACACACACCNCAATTTAAAACATTTAGCCAGGTGGTGGGGGCACGTCTTTAATCACAGCACTCAGGAGGTAGAGGTAGGAAGATCTCTACGAGTTCAAGGCCAGCCTGGTCTACAGAGTGAATTCCAAGACAGCCAGAGCTACACAGAGAAACCCTGTCTCAAAAAAAAATAANAAGAAGAAAATTTTATTTTATTTTTAAAGATTTATTTTCTTCTATGTGTATTGGTATTTGGGTGGCAGGGTCTGTGCACCACATGTGTACTGTGCCAGCAGGGACCGTAAGAGAGCCTCAAATCCTCTGGAACTGGAGTTAAGGACATTTGTTAGCCGCCACATAGTATTGTGCAACAATTTCCTACAAATTTGAACCCTTCTATGATACAGGGAAGNTCCTTAGGCAGGAAGGTTAAGATTCAAAAGAGCTTCAGGAAGTTCCTGAAACTGACCAGAATCACTAGACGCCCCCCCTCCCTGCCAGAGTAAACAGTAAAAGCTGCAAGTCCTTCTGACAAGAGTAAACAGTAAAAGCTGCAAGTCCTTCTGACAAAAGGAAGCTGANCTGCAAAGAAGACTCAGACCAGACTGGCTCCCTGGAAGAAGCCAAAACCAATCAAGATGCCTGGAAGAGGTTCAGACCAACTGAGTCACTTGGAAAGGACACTGTTCAACCCATTGAGCTGCCCATGCAGTGTGAGCGGCCACCTATGCTGGTGTGGGCTTTGGTGATGCAGCTGTCTTTGAGTCCTATCTGCTCCTGTAAGAAACCCCAATAAAACTCAATGGTTCATCAACTTGGACTTCAGTGTTATCTGTACTGTGGTCTGTTTGTTGTGGGCTCTGTGTCTGGGGTGAGTAGATGTGTGTGTTGTGTCTCCCCAAGAAAAGTTTTTTCACACAAGACACAGGTGCTGGGAATCAAACCCAGTGGTTATTAACTTAACCTGAGCCATCTCTCCAACCCCAGTGTCTTTTNTTTGTTTTTAAGTAAAAGGAGAACTGTAATTATAGCTTGAGGGAGGGCACCAGCCTCATGTGAGAACAAAAGTCCTAGATTTAGTTCCCAGTGTCACAAGCAGAAGAGGAAGAGGGAGGAGGAAACCATTGAGAGAATGGATCAAAAACAAGTAATACATGTATACAATATAGAATATTACTCAACTTTTAGTTTTTTTGTCTGTTTGTTTTTTTTTGAGACAGAGTTTCTCTGTATAACAGCTCTGACTGTCCTGGAACTTGCTCTGTAGACCAGGCTGGCCTCNAACTCAGAGATAGGAGTTGAGGATGGAGTGGATCACCCGGGTCTCCAGGTCCAGCAGCACAGCCCGGGGGATGTAATGCTCATCATCTGCCTGTCAAAGGGAAGGCAGGATGGGCCCAGTGAGCCTGGATGGGTCAAGTCCTGAAGCCTCCCAACTCTGGCTCCTGCAGGCCCTGCCCAGCTTATTTCCTACAAATTTGAAACGTTCTACCACTGCTCAGCTTATTATTCAACTTTAAAAGATAAAGGTGTCCTGACGGGGTAAATGAAGGGATCCTAAAGACATTATGCTACCTGAGAAAAATGGACAGGAACAAAAGGAAAAATACTATATAATGCCCCTTTGGCACATAGAGAANGCAGATTCCTAAGACAGAAAGGATGGTCATTGTCAAGGGCTGGAGAGGAAGGGAGTTGACAATTCGAGGGTATGGAGTTTCAGTTTGGGCAGAGAAGTTCTGTCTGAGGTGGCACAGGCCTGCAATGCTAGTCCTTGAGAAACCCCAGTAGAAGGATCTAGAGTTCAAGGTTATTATGGGCTACAGAGTGAGGCTGAGGCCAGCCTGGGCCACATAAGACCTTATCGCCCCACCCCCTAAAAAAAAATCAAAACAAACAAGTTCTGGATAAGGTCATCATTAAAAATGTGAAAGACCTTCATGCCATAGAACAATACATTTACAAAAGTTTAAAATGGTAAACTTATTTATTTTGGTTTTTAGAGACAGGGTTTCTCTGTGTAACAGCTCTGGCTGTCTTGGAACTCAATTGTTGTAGACCAGTTTGCATCTAACTCACAGAGATCTGCCTGCCTCTGCCTCCTGAGTGCTGGGATTAAAGGTGTGCTTGCCTACCACCTGGCTATTTTTTTTTTTTTTGATACAATATAGCCCAAGCTGTCCTAGATCTCACTATGTAGACTGGCCTGGCTTGCTTCTGTCTCCTGAGTGCTGGGATGAAAAGTATGAGCCACCACCTGGATTGACTTTTTAATTACATTTATTTATTTATTTAGTGTTGGTTTGCAGGTCCCAAGAGCACACATATAGAGAGGTCAAAGGACAACCCAGGAGTGGGTTCTTGATTCTNTCTTTCTACCATGAGGGTCCTGGGATCAAACTCAGATAGTGGCAGGCTTGGCAGCAAGGGCCTTGAGGACACCTGGCCAGTATGAGAAGATAATTTATTTTATTTTATTAGACAGGGTCTCACTATGGAGCCTTAGCTGGCCTGAAACTCATTAAATAGATAGGCTGGCCTAGAACTCAGAAAGATCCACCTGCCTCTGCCTCCCAAATGCTGGGATTAAAGGCACGAACCACCACACCTGGCCCCAGATGGCAAATTGTGTATTTTTTTATAGTGTAAAAATATGAAAATAAAGTAGAAATTGAAAAAAAGAAAATGTGGCTTGGGTTGAGGTACAGCAGGTGCTTAGTATACTCAGGGACATGGGTTCAATTCCCCAACACTTAAGAAACAGTTGGCTTAAATCTAGCCTCTCAATCTAGCACACCCGGCAAGTGTAGGTAGGTGACTCCCACACTTNGTGCATCCACCTGGCTGCTTCTTCCTCCCCTCCCCCACCGCCAAGTGGGTATCCGCGGCTCTCTAAATGTCTCGCTGCGCACGCGCACATTCTGACATGAGGGGGCGTGGCCTCACTCTGCGCCTGTGCTGAATTCCAGCTGTGACTGTGATGACAGAAAATGATGCCCAGGATGGGCTCTGCCGCCCGCCGCCTGCGGAGAGGCCCACACTGCACACGCGCAGACCCAGCGTCCGCGTCAAAACACCGGCAGACAGCGCGCTCCCCATGTCCTGAGCTCCTGGCTGCCAGGCGTTCCTCTCAGCCGGGACTCCCGCCGGGCCGGGGCGGACGAGCTCACGTCTGACCGGCGATGCCCCGGGAGATCATCACCTTGCAGCTGGGCCAGTGCGGCAACCAGAGTGAGCAAGCGACCGCCGGGCCCCGCCAGTCTCTGGTTCTATCCCTTGGGCCGCATTCAAGTGCCTGGTACCCACCAGTCCCTTTTGCCCTTCCCATAAACCACCTTTCTTACCCTATTGCGCATGATGATCCAGGCAAGAGCTGCCTCCTCAGTCCTGGGCTGTGACAACTTCCAGGCGTCTTGGGTCACCTTCTTGAATGCAATAGCCTCTGAGCTTGGGCTCTTCCGGGCTTAAGGCTCTAGCAGACTTGGGCCTCTTCCCCTCCCCCAGTTGGGTTCGAGTTCTGGAAACAGCTGTGTGCTGAGCATGGCATCAGCCCCGAGGGCATCGTAGAGGAGTTCGCCACTGAAGGCACTGATCGCAAGGACGTCTTTTTCTACCAGGTGCCCCCCCAGGGACTTGACCAGGACCCTAGGACCTTAAGGGGCGGGCAGCGCGACCTGGTGCTGGGAAACTCCCTGGGCAGATGGGAACAGAATGGCTGTCTTAAGGAGGGAGGGCCTGCAGGAGCCAGAGTTGGGAGGATTCAGGACTTGACCCATCCAGGCTCACTGGGCCCATCCTGCCTTCCCTTTGACAGGCAGATGATGAGCATTACATCCCCCGGGCTGTGCTGCTGGACCTGGAGCCCCGGGTGATCCACTCCATCCTCAACTCCGCCTATGCCAAACTCTACAACCCCGAGAACATCTACCTGTCTGAGCATGGAGGAGGAGCTGGCAACAACTGGGGCAGAGGATTCTCACAGGTGTCAGTCCCAGAGTTCCTTGGTAATCCTACCCTGGGACAAGGCAAGGCTCAAGTAAATCTGGGAATCTGTCCAGACTAGACTGGCAATAAATAAGAGACAAATGGGTATGCTGAGAAGCGGGACTGCTAGGAAGGCTATGCAAATTTTATGTAAATCATTCACAAAGTAGCAATTCTGGGTTGAGAAAGATTCTGACTGAGAAGCTGGGCTTCAGGATGGCAACAGAGACAAAGGATGGAGTTCTTGGTGCTGAGAACCTTTGGCCTGACTTCCCTTCCCATGTCTACATACAGGGTGAGAAAATTCATGAGGACATCTTTGACATCATAGACCGAGAAGCAGATGGAAGTGACAGTCTAGAGGTGAAGTTCTTCTACAGTAAAGCATGCTGGGAGAAAGATCAGGCATGGTCTCAGAACCTGATGTGATGGAAAAATTCAACGTCCATTTGGGGACATGATACAGGGAACACAAGGGCTATTAAAACACTGCAGTGTTCTCAGGGAAATTAATCAGAATCTCAGTGCTATCAGCTTCTTAGGCATGGGTTACCCAGCTACTTCTTGGTCCCTGAACCTTCCCAAGGAGCCTCCGAGGCAAGGCTGAAATCTCTCTGAGATCCCTGGACGCTGCCTCTCTCTCTCCCCATTCAGGGATTCGTGCTGTGTCATTCCATTGCTGGAGGGACAGGTTCTGGTCTGGGCTCCTATCTCTTAGAGAGACTGAATGACAGGTAAGCCTGTGCTTGAGAAGAGGTCATTAGCCCTGATTCCCTGGTGCTGGTTAATATTTTAATTCCATTTTTATTTGTTTACTTGTGGGGAGGCATACCTGTCCAGAGGCGTGTCTGTCCCTGCATGTGTGCAGGGGTCAGTGTCTGGGAGTTGGTCTTCTTTCACCATGTGGGTCCCAGGAACTGAACCCAGGTCATTAAGAGTGGTGGCAGGCACCTTTACCCCACCCACTGAGTCACCTTACCAGGAGGAAGTCACCTTACTAATAGGAAGAGAGTTGATGAGGAATTACCTAGATCAAGTTAACATGTCTGGAAGGGCCTGTCTTGATTGTTAATTGATATAGGAAGACCTGGCCTAGGGATTCCTGNACAGCATAAAAGAGGAAAAAGCTAGCTGCCAGCCAGAGCAAGGATCCATGCATCTATTCTCTCTGTTCTTTCCTGTGGACATCCTGCCTTAACTTCCTGAAATAATGGGTTGTAACCTGGAACTGAAAGCTAAATGGGCCATTTCTTTCCCAAGTAGCTTTTTGCTGGCGTGTTTGTTACAATAACAAGAACTAAAGCAGAATTCCTATGGTGTGTTTGTTACAATACCAAGAACTAAAGCAGAATTCCTAGAGAACCTCTTTCCATTTTGTTACTTTTTCTCCTTGAGCTGGAAGTTTTTTTTTTCTGTACCACCTCCCCACCCTTGTCACAGGAACAGAACCATCCAGGTAAAACCTTGAAGCAGTAACTGAGTAGGGAGATGGGAAGTTACCTTGGGACCCACAGAATTGTGACTTCTCCTTTGGGTGCTGAACGCTGAGGTCTGCTCAGGCTCCTTTGGTGGCACTTGGAAAGGAGATGACTAGTCAGATCCTTTCAGCTCACAGGGATACCCTCTCTTTTCCCTCTTCTTTGCCTTTAGGTACCCCAAGAAATTGGTGCAGACATACTCTGTGTTTCCCAACCAGGACGAGATGAGTGATGTGGTGGTCCAGCCCTACAACTCACTTCTCACCCTAAAGAGGCTGACCCAGAATGCAGACTGTGTGGTGAGCAATGGAAGACTGAGCCATTAGCTTGGCCCACCTTTGAAGGACAGCCCTGGCCCTTTTCTAGCCCTGGCCCACAAACAACACCCAACAAAACCATGCCATGTGGGCCAAATTGTGAACTAAGACCCCAATTTCCAAGCTGCTTCTTGGCCTTCAAAGGGCAGTATGACTCTCAACAAAGAGTACCCCCATCCCGATACACCCCCCCATCTTGCCTATTTATTGTCTTGTTATGCTTGAACTTAAGGGTCACATTTGTAGCAAAACCTTATCCCCACTATTCAGGCAAGGTATATAACAATATACCCTTTGTGTATATTGTTAACTAAACTTTAAATTCTTTAGAAAGAGTCTTACTTAGCTGGGTGTGGTGATTTATGCCTGTAATTCCATTTTTCAGAAGGCTGATGCAGGAGGATCACTGTTGGTTCANGGATAGCAGTCTGGACTACAGAGTGAGACCTAGTCTCAAGACTAAAAAAGAAAAGAAACGAAGCAGGAACTTACTAAGTTGCCCTAGCTGGCCTCAAACTTGTGATTCCTCCTGCCTCAGCTTCCTGAGTAACTGGAATTAGAAGTTTGTGCTATAGTGCCTGCTATATTTATTGGTAAAAGAGACTGAACACAAGCTCTGCCTCCAGCCCCGACGGTGGCAAAGCCCACATCTGTTCTCTATAGTCTTTCCAGAACCAAAGCACACAGGAGACATACTTGGTTACTGTCCTNTATCATCTTGCCCCAGAGATAGGATATTTCTTGGAAGGTAGCAAACCCACTTCCTGGTTTAGGAGTTTACAGAAACTAAGCTGTATGTATCTTATACTTCAATGTCCCCTTTTGCCTCAAAAGGTGTTACTTATTCCTTCTGTCCTGCTAGGTGGTGCTGGACAACACGGCCCTGAACCGGATTGCTACAGACCGCCTGCATATCCAGAACCCATCCTTCTCCCAGATCAACCAGCTGGTGAGTCCCACTCCTGGGATGGAAGCCCTCTACTAGAGGGTCGTCAGAGGAGAGATGTTCCACCTCCATCACATCCCATAATATAGTCTCTCCTGTTCCCAGGTGTCCACCATCATGTCAGCCAGCACCACCACCCTGCGCTACCCTGGCTACATGAACAATGACCTCATCGGCCTCATCGCCTCCCTCATTCCCACCCCTCGGCTCCACTTCCTCATGACTGGCTATACACCTCTCACCACGGACCAGTCAGTAAGAGCTCCCGCAGTGTCCCAGGACTGTGGCCTTTTCTTTTTTCTCTGCTCTATCATGAGCTGCCCTTTGCTCCCCAGGTTCTAGTCTCAGGGACTGACACTGTACCAAACTTGCTTGCTGCCCTGTGTCCACTTCCCACTGCTTTGGCTCCTGCAGGAGCAGTGCTGATTGGGATCTGCTTCTGCTCATGCCCAAGGGCATGGGTTTGCTGAGCTGAGAGTCTAGATCCTAACCCCATGGCAGAGACTCAGCCCAGACCTGACCTAAAGACATTCCCTAGAGACCATGCCACCTCCAAGCTGATGGGGACATAGTTGACTCCTCTCCTGTGTCTGTCCATGAATCTCTGGGTTGCTCCCTGACTGCTAACATGGTCCCTGCGAACCCCCCTTCCCTCAGGTGGCCAGTGTGAGGAAGACAACAGTCCTGGATGTCATGAGGCGACTACTACAGCCCAAGAACGTGATGGTGTCCACAGGCCGGGATCGTCAGACCAACCACTGCTACATCGCCATCCTCAACATCATCCAAGGAGAGGTGGACCCCACCCAGGTAAGGGAGGCCCCATCACCCTACCCTCTGGCCCACACAGGGTGGAGGAGACGCAACCACTACCTCTCTGCCCACCCTAGGTCCACAAGAGCCTGCAGAGGATCCGGGAAAGGAAGTTGGCCAACTTCATCCCCTGGGGTCCAGCCAGCATCCAGGTGGCCCTGTCAAGGAAGTCTCCCTACCTTCCCTCAGCCCACCGGGTCAGCGGGCTCATGATGGCCAACCACACCAGTATCTCCTCGGTGAGTGCAGTCTCCTGTTGTCTTTGTGTTACCAAGAATCAAACCCAGGGCTCCAGGAATGGTAGGCGATGCTGCCACCCCTAAGCCACACCCCTATCTCCTGGCCACCTTGTTCCACTGTCTGCCATCATCAGCTTTCCCAGTCTGTCCCTAGTACCTCGTCCTGCACTGGATGCCATTCTGAAGGGTTCCTTCTCTCCAGCTTTTTGAAAGTTCCTGCCAACAGTATGACAAACTATGGAAGCGAGGGGCGTTCCTTGAGCAGTTCCGCAAAGAGGACATCTTCAAGGACAGCTTTGAGGAGATGGACAGGTCCAGGGAGGTGGTGCAGGAACTCATCGATGAGTACCATGCTGCTACAAGGCCGGATTATATCTCCTGGGGCACCCAGGAGCAGTGATTACATTCTTTGCTGGCCCTGGACAAGTGCAGTTCCTTCCCACTATGCCTGGACCCTCTGACACCACCTCATCTCACATTTCTAGGTTCATGTCCAGCCGAGAAGCTGCTCCTCTCTCTTCTTCCCTTTCATGCCTGGCTCTTGGCATGCTTGTTTACACTTGTAATAAAACAATAAAGCTTGATGTTGAATACAGCAGAGCTTCATCTGTGATTATGGGGACTGGGTAAGCACACTTTCCATATCCGGGCACATGACAGACAGTAGCCTGGCCTTCACTTGCTGTGACTTCTTTACTCCTTAGCCCAGGTCCACTGTCACTCCTTGCCTCAAACCAGCCTGTTTGAATGATTACTCAGAGTATGATCTGTTGTGTCCTCTGTGCCTAAGCTGCTGTTCCCAGTTGCATGACGTTGGCTTAGCCTCTTACACTCAAGGAGATGTAGGGTCTAGGGCAAGGAGGCTGAACTATGTTCTGAGCAAGTCAGAAGAGCTAGGACTTAGGGAGTGTGCCTAGGACCACTCGAGTCTCCAGGAACTCAACACTACTTAACCAACCTGACAGGATAAGAATTCGAGAGTAGGCCTGTGCCCATTGGGCCAGAGATGCTTCTACATCTGCATGCTGCTCCGGGCATCTGTCCATTTCATTCTGAAAGCATGGGGTAACCAAACATGTACCCAAGTAGGGCCCAGGAGCTGAACACCAAGGCAGGGCCAATCTTGATGACTCACCGCCCTCTAGCCCAGGGACGACAGGAGGCTACCCCTACACCACTCAATGGAGAACAGAAGGTTAATTGCCAGCTTCCAGTACTGCCTTGCCTNCCCCACCCACCATCCTATGATGGCATACTGGCCAGGAGGAGGTTAAGCCAGAAGGTCAAGGAGGGTGGAGCTCTGTGGTATTCAGACTCCCCTCAGTGCCTGGTAAAAGCCCAGTGTGTGGGTGTCCATGGGGAGGGGGGGCTGAGCCATGGAACTCCAGTTTGTCCCACCGACGACGACAACACTCCCACAGGAAGGGTTTGTGTAAATAAGGATTTTTTTCTTCTTCTACAAATAAATTAAGAAACAAACTAGAAAACTGTCCACACCCATTGCAGCCCTCGAGTGTGGGTGTACCCTGTCCCTGCAGGGCCAAAAAGGGTCCATGGTTTCCTCAAATCTCAGAGCACTCCCAGCTCAGGCTGTAGGCAAAAGAAAAGCCATGACCTCTTGGCAGGCTTAGTCCTGCAGCTGCCCCAGGCAGCTAGACTGTCCCTGGGGCTCTTCCAGACCTTGGTGCTGGCTGGGAGGGGAAGTGTCTGGCAGGTCTTGGCATGGAGGCGCAGGGCTGCTGCAGGGCCTCTCAGGGGAGGGGTTGGCCAAGTAGGCATTCATCAGCTGGAAGATCTCTTGCACCTAAGAGAGGGCAGTGGTCAGTGTGCAATAGGGGCCCCTGGGCTCTCCTCTTNTTTTTTCCTCTTCCTAAACTCTAGGGCCCCGTTTTCCCCTACCAGGTNGTCAAAGCATGCACCGATCCTGGCAACCTTGTCTTCCTTTCACCTCTCTCTCCCCTGACACTCAGGGTGTCGGTCATTTTTCTTTCTGATCCCCAGCATGCTAAGTGCTAAGTACTCTTTTCTCAGCCCTGGCACTTGTGGTTTCCCCNACCTCCATCTCTTCCTAAAGCTATCTATCTTCCTGACAATCCCTTCCCACTTACCCAGTGCTCAGGACTCGCCCGCCAANTCCTGTCCAGTTACTCTTTGTAGTATTTATCTCTTAAGTCTTTGATTCCTTGCTTTTGACTCCCCCAAATCAAATGTTAAGATCCTTAAGCTTGCTTTTGACCACAGCTGGAGCCCTAGAGTCTATAGCTGTACATATGCCAACGTTTTCTCCACAACCCCTGTTCTCTCACCTGGGGACTCTGCAGGAGGAGCTGGCTGTCACCCACCCTCAGTGATAAGGTGTGAGGGCCTATTAGCTGGCAGGCGGCCACATGACCATAGCTGACACTGTGGATGGGTTCTGTCTCACCAGGCCTGCAGAGGGACATGGCCTTTGCTCCCAGACCCAGGCATAGCTTCTGTGGAGCACCTCCACCAGGCTCCTGCAGAGAGATGGGCGGGGTCAGGGTCAAAGGCGGGGCTTCTGCTTTATTTATTTCTGGTAGGGGGAGATGGCTGTGATCTGGGAGCTTCCTTGACCCTTGATTCACAGCACAGGTGTGGCATGGCCACAAGCACCTGGAGGTGCAAACCCAAATGTAGAGTCCAGGGGTTTGAGATGGGCAGCTGCTAGCTGTTCTACATGTCGGGAATGAAATGACCCTGGGCTGGGGGAGGACGACCTGTGGCTCTGGGGTAAAGGTGTTGGGGCTTGGACTACCAGAGTCCCCATCTCCCTTCTCCCCCTCACCGTGCTCAGCTCCAGAACGTCATACCGAGCAGCGCCGAACCCCGGACACTGCGCCGCCAGAGCCAGGTAGGCAGCCATGGCCTCAGCTTGGCCCATGCCCCGTAGCCTCTTCCAGCCGCCCAGCACCGCGGCCGTCGTGCTGGTGCCGCCTCCTCCCACCTGGGCTGTGCTTCCCGTCGAGCAGCCGGTACAACCACGCCGGGCACGCTCCGCCCGCCTCTTGGCCAGGCCGGGACTCCAGAGCGCCCCGGCCAGCAGGGCGGCGGAGGGCTGTGGCCTGGGGGTAGGGTGCAGCGATTGTTCGCGCGGCGGGGTGGGGGGCGGCAGCAGGCGGTCCAGGCGTGGCAGGGGCCCCCGTGGGGAAAAGTCCCGGTGCAAACTCTGCAGGCGCAGCGCCGCCAGGGCGCGCAGCGTGTCATCCGGCGGGGACGGCCGGCCGCGCAGCAGCAGAGCGTGAGCCTGCAAGGGAGGCATGCGGTGTCAGTATAAGAGCCATGAAGACACCTTCGGGCATTGAATCTGAAGAAGTCTGGGTTCAGGAAAAGTCTCCCGCGGAGTTGCCACAACAAATTGAAGGTGGTCCGGAGTAAGAGTTCAGGCTTTGGTCGGTTTGGAGTCGAAAAAACCCAGAAATCTCACCTGCTCAAAGAGGAAAGGTAATTCGTGACCATCTGGGGATAGCCCTTCTGGGTGCAGAGGTCCGTGAAGACGAAGGCACAGTCTCCACCCGGAATCGGGCGAGTCCTCCAGTCCGGCTTCCTCTGAGGTCAAACTGCAGAAGGGGAAAAGATGCATTAAGACTGGGAAGCAGGGCCCCCTGGGCTCAGGCTACTAGGGAAAGGGGCGGGACCAAGAAACGTTTGGGGCGGCGCCCTGGCGAGCCTTTTAAGTCAGACTACACACCACCGGCGGGTAGGAACCTGTCTGCAGATCAGGGAACTACTGGCACGCCTCGACAAACGGGCTTAGTGGTAGACAAAAGCTAAGTAGATTGGCTAATACAGTGCAGGGCTGGGGCTGGACATTTACTTCTCAAACCTGGTGAGTACGTCGGCCACGAGGGTCCCCCCAGCCAGGGCTCGCTCCTGGNCCCCTCGCTGCTCATACAAGGCGAATGCGTTCCGGCTCCGAGCCAAACCTAGCCTCCCCACCAACTCTCGAGCCACCTAGTTAGAAGGAAGGATGAGCAAAGTCAGATCACTTGGGGGTCTTTTTCAGAATCTGGAAAGACTGATCCTACTGGAGAGGGTCTCTTAGTTTTATCACCACCATTCGCTGGCTTTCCAAGTTTTATCACCACCATTCGCTGGCTTTCCAAAGCAACAAATGTGAGACTGGGCAAACTTAATGCCAGAACCGGGCATGACTGAAGCTGGCAAGGGTGCTTAGCGTGCTGGAGACCCTAGGTTCAAGCACCAGTACCGTGGATGGATGGATGGATGGATGGATGGATGGGGCTGGAAGGGCGGGTTGCGGAAGCACGAGGGAGGTCTTTCTCTGGCCTCACCTCTCCCGCTGTAGTGTGAGAGTCAATGGCCACAGGACAAGCTCCAGCTCCAGGACAGTGCACGGTGCANAACAGCTCCTGCCGTCTACTCAGAGCGGAAATCTCCGCTAGCGAAGGCACCAGCTCTCGGCCCCGAGTCCGGCCCAGAGCTTTCCGGATGAAGCGCGCATATTCCGCCAGTTCTGAGTCCGGGAGTGCCTGCTCCGTCCTGGATTAAAAGGAATCCAAGGACCAGTGTTCCAAGGGCTTCTTTTCCTTTCTTTTATTGTAATTGATTTTACATGGGCAAGGGTGAAAATGCATAGCAGAGTGGCTGCTTAGCATGCTTGAGGGTCTAGGCACAATTCCCAAGCATGGGAGGGAAAAAAAATCATTACATCTGGTCAGTTTCCTCCCCTATAANTCACGTTTCTTGAGCGCAACCTAAATGTCTCCCGGGTGTTTTACATGGAACTGAATTATTTTTGAAGTCTCCTGCCTGCTCTCCAATTGCCCCGCCCACTTCTTCCAGCTCCCTGATCTTCCCGTGATTAAAATCTGAAATCCAACCACATTACTATGATTTCTTAAATCCTGCCTTTTTATATTTCTTCTATTCAAAGGGAGTGCCTTGTTGTAATTCACCTGGTCCCAAGTGGGATATGATCTTGTAATTCCCATGAATCCTGTAATTTCCACAAAGCTACTGAATATGTTATTAGCACCAGGCCTGCTCTTGACATGTCTGCTCCCTTCTCTGGATGAAGGCTCTCCATTTCTCCTGCACCTGTCTGTCATTCTCTCCCAGCCCTGCAGCTCTTTGGCTGANGCATCTCTTCTTACCTCTCCAAATGCCCCAGGAGATGCCCTCGAACAGCTCCCCCAGGCCGGAAAGTGCAGCTCATACATGTAAGGAGCTGCCAGTACCGCAGGGTTGCAGGATCTTGAGTAGCAGGGAGCCCAGGGGGACCGGCAGGACCTGAGGTCTGCTTAGCCAGCTGCAGAAAAAGTTCGTCCTGGAGTGCAGGCAGGTCCCGGCAGGTCTGGAGCACGCCCTGCATCAGGGGCCCGGGGCGCCGCGCCCCCTCCAGCGCCTGCAGTGCCAGGAACAGCCTCACCGCCTCCTCTCGCAAGGGTGCATAGCCTGGACCTGCAGGAGGGTGGGGGCGGAGGGATGGTTTGGAGAGGGGACACAGAGCTGCGCCCTGGGAGGTAGGCACAAGTCACAGGAAGGTCAGAGGGAGTATGAGGACACAGNGGGTGGCATGGAAAGGAGGGTACGAGTGACAGGAAGTGTGAAGGGAAAGCAATGGTCCACAGAGCCAAACTCTCAACGTTTGCCTCCCCTCTAGACTACTTAGCCTTTCCTAGTAAGGCAGAGAGAAAGACTAAGAGCCATAGATGTAACTCCTCCCCTCATTCTTTAACTGGGTACCCATCACAGTGGGCTGGAAAAAAAAAAAGCTGCTCTGGGTACTGCAAACCAGGGTTCATCTCCTGGCATTCTTTAAGCCTGTAGATACAGGACTTGGGTCAGTCAGTACTCCCTTCANGGAGAGAAGTACACCTGGGTGAGGCCAGCACAATTTCTCCCAGGGATGGTTTCCCCCTACCTGTAAAGGTGATATGTCCTAGTCTTAAGAGGATAATGAAAAAGGAAGGAAAGTGCAAATGCTTCTGAAGGAATGAGGTCAGAATGAGACCCTTAAAGGTAGGCAAAGGAGGCAGAGTTTTTATTCTGTTCTGGTTTGCTACCCTCCAACCTAGACTGCTTCCAGGTTCACCCATATACACCCATATGACTTTGAAAAGTCAGGAGACAGANCCCTGAAGACTTATATCCCTGCCAGCTAGCCTACTCAGGCTCTTACAGCAAGTCTACCCCTTCCNGTCAAGGAGACTTGACCTGGGGTTCACTCACTCACCTGGAGCATTGACTCCATAGGGCAGGGGCAGGAGTGGAGCATACAAGGCACTACTGGTGTGCCTCAGAATAGGGTTCCGCCGGTAGATGAGGGCCACTGCCTCTGGGTCCCCACAACTCTCCTAGAGGTCAGGAAGAGGGTCACCTTGATGGGGGAAGGGAGCTCTCCATGAGCCCAGAAAGCGATTAGG
>LZPO01087168.1:445179-455239 GCA_001675575.1 Neotoma lepida | reverse complement strand
GGGAAGGGTGGGTAAGGACGAAGAAACCGCGGTCGGCCGGCCGCGAACCCCAGGAGAAAAGCTGGGGGCCTGAGCCAGAACTGGAGCCCTAGCAGGAGCAGGGCACAGCAAGGCAGGCACCCAGGGCTGATCAGCTCTGCACGATGAGTCTCCTCCGGCTCTTCAGCATCCTGCTCGCCGCTGTGGTCCCTGGAGCTCGGGGCTGGGGCTACTGTGAGTGCTTGGTCTCAGAGGCAGGTGGGGTTGGGTGCAGGGGTCCAGAGCTTGCAGGGCGAGTCCCGCGCCGCATTGCGGCTGGGTGGTCGCCGGTCCTCTCGCGCCGGCTCGCTCCATCTTTTCCTGCCCAGCGCTCCGCAATGCAGCTCCGAGACTGCTGCGCGCGCGCCCGGGGCTGGGGCTGGGCTCTGAGCCGAGGAACCAGTCAGCCCAGGGGATTTGGNGCTGTTAATCCAAGCGGCAGCCAGTTTGAGGTTAGGGTTGGCTATAAGTGCGGTACTGGTGACCCAGGCTAGAGTTGAGGTTTTTCCCTGAGGGGCTGGGGCTGGAATTTGGAGCTGACCCAGGGACTAGGTGGGGTTTGTAGCTGGGGCTGGGTTTTATGGCTAGAATCCAAATAGAAGTTGGTGACCCTGACTAAGGCCAAAGATGATGCTAAGAATGGGACTGGGAAGTGGCTGAATTGGGGATTGGTGCATGTTTTGGTGGGGGAGGGCTGATGAATGGAATTGATGTAAGGCTGGGGTTAATTTGGTGTTCTGAGGCCCATTTAGGTTCTGAAATACGGTGAGGTTTGGGGGTTGTGTTTAGGGGAGTACTGAGCCAGGGCAGGAAGGGGAAGGAAGGATCCGGCTTTTGGATCTGTAGATTAAGGCAAAGAGTTACCCTAGGAGGAGAAGGCAAGCTCTCCCCTGAGGAAGCAGCTGTTGCTGATGAAGCCTGGGTTGAGGGCATAGCTTTAAGGTAAGGCTGAGTCTGCCACTGGGGGGCAGTGAAGAGGAGCTTCAACTGCTAAGTGGGACCACCTTTAGAAGAGGGGCCACACTAACAGGCTCATCCTCCTCCTCCCACACAGACGGCTGCAATGAGGAGCTGGTGGGGCCTCTGTATGCACGGTCCCTGGGCGCCTCCTCCTACTATGGGCTCTTTACCACAGCCCGCTTCGCCCGGCTGCACGGTGAGCCTGCCCAACCAGGGACGGGAGGAGGACTCACTCCAGAGGGCTGAGAAGACAGTGGGTGGTAAAGGCCTTGCCCTTTCTGTAGGCATCAGTGGATGGTCGCCCCGGATTGGGGACCCGAATCCCTGGCTCCAGATAGACTTAATGAAGAAGCATCGGATTCGAGCTGTGGCCACACAGGGAGCCTTTAATTCTTGGGATTGGGTCACACGTTATATGCTGCTCTACGGGGACCGTGTGGACAGCTGGACACCATTCTACCAACAAGGGCACAACGCGGTACTCTCGGTGCCCAGGCGCACACACTTGGGGAGCCTCCCCTGCTCTGGGCCCNGGGGTGGGCACTAGCCTGAAGGGAAGGGGAGGGGACAGTATGAGGCACAGGTGAGGAAAACTACTCTTGGGATCCAGTCCAGCTCAGACTTTTTCTTGCCAATTATAAGCTTTAACACACTTTAGGGTANAGCCTAGGAGAGCTTCCTGAAGGTGGTGGCATTAGATTTGCGCTTTGAAAAAAAAATAATAGGACACTCTACCAGAAAACTAGTTTGTGTACAATCATGGAGGCAAGGGAGGTGGGGTGAACTCCCGTTCCCGCTCCAGTCAAGATTGGCAAGGCTTGAAAGCCATCACCGCAAGGGAAGATGAGGGTGGAGACATGGTCACTACTTTTCCCAACCCCCCTCCCCCCACAGACCTTCTTCGGTAACGTTAATGAGTCGGCTGTGGTACGCCATGACCTGCACTATCACTTCACCGCTCGCTACATCCGAATCGTGCCATTGGCCTGGAACCCGCGCGGCAAGATCGGCCTGCGGCTGGGCATCTACGGCTGTCCCTACAGTAAGGGTGTGGAGGTCGGGAGTGGGGGCAAGGAGCCTGGGCTCCCTGGTCCCCCGCCCACCCACGGTCCTTCGCGCAGAGTCCGACATACTGTATTTTGACGGCGATGATGCCATCTCGTACCGCTTCCCGAGAGGGGTCAGCCAAAGTCTTTGGGACGTGTTCGCTTTTAGTTTCAAGACAGAGGAGAAGGATGGGCTGCTGCTACACACTGAGGGCGCCCAGGGGGATTATGTGACGCTTGAACTGCAGGGGGCGCACCTGCTGCTGCACATGAGCCTGGGTGAGCTTCGGGGACCCCAGAGTGCTGCCCTGCCTAAGCCTGGTCTTCCCCTTTTGTAGCGCTTGGTGNTAGCAAAACAGCAGGCTTTAAGTCAAGAGGACTGGATTCGGCTTACCAACTGCATGACCTTGAACGAGGCATCGTAAACATACACACACACAGTGATTTTATATCTCCTTTGCTTTTCCTAACACCTGTGTGATGAGATACAAGCAGCTATCCTACTCAGACTTTTTCAGATAGCCAAAGAAGCCCAGAGAGGTTAAATGGCCTCACACTTGTCAATGGCCACTTCTCCACTCCAGGCTTTGATTGGGTACACTGTGGCCACTTCTCCACTCCAGGCTTTGATTGGGTTCTCTGTGTTGGGAGCTGCTGCTGCCTTGGCTAGGGCCTGCTGGAGTTCTCACTCTGTCCTGCCCTGCCCTCAGGCAGCAGCCCCATCCAGCCAAGACCTGGTCACACCACGGTGAGTGCTGGCGGCGTCCTTAACGACCTGAGCTGGCACTATGTGCGGGTGGACCGATATGGCCGAGAAGCAAATCTCACCCTGGATGGTTACGTCCATCGCTTTGTACTCAATGGCGACTTCGAGAGGCTGAATCTGGACAATGAGGTGACCAAGGGTGGGGCACCACTCTTGGGTGTGACAATGAGTAAGTGGGGGGGGGCATCCACTCCCCATCCCACCCCCGCATGCCAGAAAGCTTTTTTGTTGTCATTGTTGTAGTCCTCACCACAGATCTACTATGATGAGTCTAGAAATCCAGATTTGGGGGATCAGGAAAAGTAGAAAATTATCCCCTAGCCTCCTCCCACAATTCTGTGCAGTTGATAAAGACCCTGTCACCATCAGCATTTTAAGTATCCAAGACAGACAATTTGACCTGCTGAAGGCCTACAGCCAANTAGGGGTGGCGTTAAGGCTCTAACCTAAGCCCAAGCTTTAGCACTCACCCTAGGGAAAGGTGTTCCAAGTCTTTCTGAAAGCCAAGCCTAGTACTGGGGAAAGGTACTTACTGTGCATGCGCACAGGAAAGGCAGGCACTCCCCTAAGCCCAGGGAAACCTCTTTTCACCTGCTTCCCACAGATATTCATCGGGGGTCTGGTGGGCGCAGCGCGTAAAAACCTGGCCTACCGGCATAACTTCCGTGGCTGCATAGAAAACGTGATCTACAACCGGATCAACATCGCCGACCTGGCAGTGCGGCGCCATTCGCGGATCACCTTCGAGGCTAGTGGGCAGGGAGATCTGGGAAGACAGGGACACTAAAGCCACTTGGAAAGCCAAGAGGCGGAGAGGAAAGAGGTCTCGTTTGGGACGAGATCCATTCTCAATAGTCATATTCTCAGGCGGTTTTTTTTTTGTTTGTTTGTTTGGTTTGGTTTGTGGGGGGGTAGTACCAAGAACTCTGAGGAGATGTAAGTACCATTCGCCCCTTAGTTAAGCTGGTGACCCGCTGGTGGTGGCGCACGCCTTTAATCCCAGCATTCCGGAGGCAAGGGCAGGCAGATCTCCAAGTACGAGGCCAGCCTGGTCTACAGAGCGAGTTCCAGGACAGCAAAAGCTACACAGAGAAATCCTGTCTCGAAAAACAAACAAAGAAGCTGTGAACCAGTCCATTCGCCTCATTAGTTAGCAGATGAGGAAAAAGAGGTGCAGAGGCTGGGAGCTGTTTGACTAGGAGCATGTGACTCCAAAGTGACAGGGTATAGGGACTTGAACTGGAAGTCTTTTGATACGCTCTCCTCGTTGGTCAACTCTGGAACATGTGCAGGTACTCCATAGATTCTGGGCTAAATTGCCCTTAGCACTATGAGAGGGAAATTTTTTTGCGAGAGGGAAATTTTTTTGCTTTGCAGACAGTGGCATCAATGATAAAAAGCAAGCAAGGGAGCAGAATCCCGAGGGCAGGCTTGTTTGGGCCCCTTCCACAAACATGGACATATTTGCGGGGGATGGAAGGATCACGGCNGGAGGTCTTACCTCCTCCACTCTGGACTGGGTCTTAACCAGTGAGAATATTAACGGCGAGTACCAGGCCACTGATGCATCCATCCTTTCTCGTCTAGGGTAATGTGGCTTTCCGTTGCTTGGATCCGGTTCCTCACCCCATCAACTTTGGAGGCCCCCATAACTTCGTCCAAGTGCCCGGTTTTCCGCGCCGCGGCCGCTTCGCAGTCTCCTTTCGCTTCCGCACCTGGGACCTCACCGGGCTGCTCCTTTTCTCTCGCTTGGGGGATGGGCTGGGTCACGTGGAGCTGATGCTTAGCGAAGGGCAAGTCAACGTATCCATCGCGCAGACAGGCCGCAAGAAGCTTCAGTTTGCTGCTGGTGAGGGGCTCTCTGGGAGGCACGAGCAGGCTAGAGAAGGGTGGGATCTGGAAGAAACGGTGTTCTCCGGTTCTGGGGGATTCCTGGAGATGTTTGCCAGTTATTTCCAACTTTGCGCACTGTGTCAATGGCTAAGGTTATGGACAGTGAAGAGAGCTATCAGGGGTTCCACGGCGCAGGGAGAGAAGTGTAACAATGGGGTGGACTTAGACTGCTGTTGGGAACAGAGTGGGGCTGCTGCATCCCCACTCAAAAACATCTCACTGGGCTTGGTGGCTTGTGGTGATTTATGTCCGTAATCCCAGCATCTGGGAGGCCAAGGTAGGAAAACCACAAGTTTGAGGCCACAGTCCTGACTACACAGTGCCAAGCCAACATGAGATACAGAGAGACCGTGTCTCAAAAACACAAGGAGCCTGGGAACCCAACTCCTGTATTCTGCAAGAACAATATACTGTTAGCTACTGATTGTCTCTCCAACCCCTGTAACTCCAACTCCGGAGGCTCTACCTCCNTCTTCTGGCTTCCCAGGGTACTGCACTCAGGCACACAAAAAGCAAAATCTTTTTTTTTTTTTTGGTTTTTTCCGAGATAGGGTTTCTCCGTGTAGCTTTGGCGCCTTTCCTGGAACTCACTCGGTAGCCCAGGCTGGCCTCGAACTCACAGAGATCCGCCTGCCTCTGCCTCCCAAGTGCTGGGATTAAAGGCGTGCGCCACCACCGCCCGACTTTTTTTTTTTAAAGACCCCAAAACCAGTCTTCTCTTACTCTAGTTACTGCTTCCACCCACTCACACCATCCTCCTTTCTCGTCCAGGGTACCGCCTGAATGATGGCTTCTGGCATGAGGTGAACTTTGTGGCACAGGAAAACCATGCAGTCATCAGTATTGATGATGTGGAGGGGGCAGAGGTCAGGGTCTCATCGCCACTGCTGATCCGCACAGGGACTTCATACTTCTTTGGCGGTAAGGGGGAGGGGGCAACTTTGCCCTGNCTCTGGGTGGGAAGGCCCTATCTCAGTTCTGATAGGAACCAAGCCCCGTTTCACCTCTGGGACTGTGGGGTGTAGGTCATTGGCCATTATTTGTACTTTGGTTCTAGCATCCTTTCTTCATTTATGTAGGGCTCCCTCTTGGCATTTTTCTGGGGGAAGGTCCCTGGGTTCTCTCCTGGGAAGGGCCTTACAGATGTGGTTGCTCCAGGTTGTCCCAAACCAGCCAGTCGGTGGGGCTGCCACTCCAACCAGACAGCATTTCATGGCTGTATGGAGCTGCTCAAGGTAGATGGTCAACTGGTCAACCTGACTCTGGTGGAGTTCCGGAGGCTTGGCCACTTTGCTGAGGTCCTCTTTGACACATGTGGCATCACAGACAGGTATCTAGAAGGTTATCTCCCTAACAAGTAGGAAGCTTGTTCCGAAGCCCACTTCCACATAGTCAGGGTGGCTTTTTCTTTTTAAAATTATCTCCCTTGCTGGGCCATGGTGGCGCACGCCTTTAATCCCAGCACTCGGGAGGCAGAGGCAGGCAGATCTCTGTGAGTTCGAGGCCAGCCTGGGCTACCAAGTGAGTTCCAGGAAAGGGGCAAAGCTACACAGAGAAACTCTGTCTCGAAAAACAAACAAACAAACAAACAAAAATTATCTCCCTTGCCTTGCATCAGTGCCCCTCCAACACACAAACACACACACTCGGATTCTTCCTTGACCTCTGACCTCTTTCCTNTTTCTTCCTGTAAAGTTACAGGATTGAAAGTTTCTATTCAGTTCTAAGGTTTCTTTTGTCTGACAGGGGCTGGGTACTTTCCCTTCTTCTGGGAGAAGGGAAGGCAGCACATGATCCATGTAGACTACCTAGCATCCCTGTGTCTGGGGTTGTACCCAGCTAGTTAGGTGGGAAGTGAGCCACTGGGTCCTGGCACTTTGGGAAACTGCAAATGACCTCCTTTCAAGCCTCCTTCTCTTGGTGTTGACCCCTTCCCTAGATGCAGCCCTAACATGTGTGAGCATGACGGACGCTGCTACCAGTCTTGGGACGACTTCATCTGCTACTGTGAACTCACTGGCTACAAGGGAGTTACCTGCCATGAACGTAAGCTGGGTGGTATAGAGAGTCAGAGGAAGGTTGTTGGGGATCAGGAAGCTGCTAAAGATGGTATGGATGACCATTCTTCTGGCCTTCTAGCTCCACAATTGCCTCCTTACCCCCTCTAGCTTTGTACAAGGAATCCTGTGAAGCCTATCGGCTCAGTGGAAAAACTTCTGGGAACTTCACCATTGATCCTGATGGTAGTGGACCCCTGAAGCCATTTGTAGTGTATTGTGATATCCGAGGTAAGTGGCTTTGATGGGTTGGGGGTAGAGGGTTGACTAGGCAGTGTAGAAGATGTAGGGGTCAGGGAAACTGTATGAGGGGACAAGATGAAACTGTAGTTGAAGTAAAGGACAGTGGTGTGGAAGGGGGACACCTAAAATTTTGTAATGTAGCCTTACAGATAAATTCCAGCTTCTGGCCATCCCAGCCACCTTATCTCCAAGGTGGTGNCGAGCCCAAGGCTGGGCTGCAGTGAAGTGGCTGGCTTCTTTTTATTGGCTGTAGGTGGCAGCAGGGTTGGTGGGTTGGTAAGGAGGGAGACAAGAGAATATTCATGTCCAGCCAAAGCTCTGTCCCCTCTCTTCCAGAGAACCGAGCGTGGACAGTTGTGAGGCATGACAGGCTGTGGACAACTCGGGTGACAGGTTCCAGCATGGAGCGGCCCTTTCTGGGGGCCATCCAATACTGGAATGCCTCCTGGGAGGAAGTCAGTGCCCTGGCCAACGCTTCCCAGCACTGTGAGCAGTGGATCGAGTTCTCCTGCTACAATTCCCGGCTGCTCAATACTGCAGGTTGAGCCTGGTGGCAGGGAGGGCGAGGCATAGCTGGAGGAGAGCCTTGGGTGGGGTGTGAGGGGCTGCTGGAGGAGTCAATCAAGGTCAGGACTGCTTGCACCTGGGTATGAGGAGCCCAGAGGCTGATGGAGGGGCAGGGCCTGGAAGCTGCCTGGCGTCTTCCCCAGGAGGCTACCCCTACAGCTTTTGGATTGGCCGAAATGAGGAGCAGCACTTCTACTGGGGAGGCTCTCAGCCTGGGATCCAGCGCTGTGCCTGTGGGCTGGACCGGAGNTGTGTGGACCCTGCCCTGCACTGCAATTGTGATGCAGACCAGCCACAGTGGTGAGGGGGACAGGGGGGTAGGGTTTTCAGGACTCTCGGGGAAGCTGAGAGGTAGGGTTGAGTCACTGCATCCTGTTGTCACAGGAGAACGGACAAGGGGCTGCTGACCTTTGTGGACCATCTGCCTGTCACTCAGGTAGTGGTAGGGGATACAAACCGCTCCAGTTCTGAAGCTCAGTTCTTCCTGAGGCCTCTGCGTTGCTATGGTGACCGTGAGTGGCAGACTCTTTTGGTGTACCCTTCCAGCNTTCACTGTTTCCAAAACCTAGATCACTTGACCCACTGGGGAGCTCTAGGTCACATGACCAGACGCTCCTGCTGTGATCTGACCCTTACCTTCATTCACTCCATCCCTTAGTTTCTCTTCAGTCTCCCTAACTCTCTCTGCTCTGCCCTTCAAGCCTCCTGCCCACGCGGGTTCCTTTACTCCTCCACACTCTGACTTCCTTAACAAGGCCTTCCTCCCTGTTTTTTTGCAGGCAATTCCTGGAACACCATCTCCTTCCACACCGGAGCTGCACTGCGCTTCCCCCCAATCCGTGCCAACCACAGCCTCGATGTCTCCTTCTACTTTAGGACCTCGGCTCCCTCTGGAGTCTTTCTAGAAAACATGGGCGGCCCTTTCTGCCAGTGGCGCCGACCTTATGTGCGAGTGGAACTCAACAGTGAGTAGGCAGACTAGGGGGGAAGTAGGTAGATGGAGATGACTACGGAGGCTGTTAGGGAACAAGACAGTCAATCCTTTTGAGAGGTGGCAGGGAAAGGATCTGAGATGACTCCAGACCCTAGACTTACTGTTTTGATGTCTGGCAATGTGACCATGGCCCCTTCGGCACATGCTTTGCTTCTAGAGGCCTCAGCCATCTCTAACTAGCTATGCTTCTAGCCTGAGCATGCGAGCTGGGAAGTTGATTCCAGGAATCTGCAAATTGGGGAAACAGATTGTATAGTTTTAAGCCATTTGTAGGTTTTGGACAAAGTGGAGGACTATTGAGAGAGCTTCCCTTAGGTGAGGAGAGAGATTGTATTTGGGCAAGGATGCTGTGAGGGATCTTGGGGGTCAGAGCCCCTTTTTCCCTCTTACCCACTGTCATGCTGTCCAGCATCCCGGGATGTAGTCTTTGCCTTTGATATCGGCAATGGGGATGAGAACCTGACAGTGCACTCNGATGACTTTGAGTTCAACGATGATGAATGGCATTTGGTCCGGGCTGAAATCAATGTGAAGCAGGCCCGGCTGCGAGTGGACCATCGGCCCTGGGTGCTACGGCCCATGCCCCTGCAGACCTACATCTGGCTGGAGTATGACCAGCCCCTCTACGTTGGTGAGCAGAAACCCAGGGGCAGGGAGAGCACCTCCATGACATTCCTACACTCTTCACAGGTCATGCTCCATGTCTCCAGGAAGCCNGTGTTCCAATCCTCTCTGCCCCTGAGTGTGCCAAGGGACCATTTCTCTTCTCCAGTCCCTTATATCCTAGTCTATTCTCCTGATCCCCTTGCCTCCCTTCCCACTCAGTAGTTAATCCTGTCTCTAGCTCTACAGTCATTTTGGGGGCTCTTGGGGTGCTCTCCCTTTGAGCCACACCTCCCAACCTCTCCATTTATTCCTGACCAGGATCTGCAGAGCTTAAGAGGCGCCCTTTTGTGGGTTGCTTGAGGGCTATGCGTCTGAACGGAGTGACTCTCAACCTGGAGGGCCGTGCTAATGCCTCTGAGGGCACCTTCCCCAACTGCACAGGCCACTGTACCCACCCTCGGTTCCCCTGTTTCCATGGAGGACGCTGTGTGGAGCGATACAGCTACTACACCTGTGACTGTGACCTCACGGCTTTTGATGGGCCGTATTGCAATCATGGTCAGTGCTGCTGGTTATGAGGGGGACACGGAGCCTTAGGGCATGATGGGAGGTCAGAGGGAAGAGAAAGGAATACAAGTCAGCATCTTGGAAAACTAGAATTGNTAGAGCTTTTACATGGGGNGATCAGGCATTTGAAGATGCTGGGTGACTTCAAAGGCACAAAGGAAGAGGGGGTGATGGTAGAGCTATCTAATGCTACAAGAGCCCCAACATTAAGCAAATAACTTTCCCATCTTCACACTATTGTCAAGGTCACACTGGTTGTTCCCATACCCCATGCACATCTACTTTGTGTATATGCAGATATATGTGCTTGTGTGTGTGTGTGTGTGTGTGTGGTGTGCATGCA
>LZPO01087168.1:427294-444013 GCA_001675575.1 Neotoma lepida | reverse complement strand
AAAGAAAAAAAAAAACCTACTAAAAGTAAATAGTGGCAGATACTACAAGTGTGCCCACGGATTGGTAACATAAAAACCCTTTGAACTTGTGACTAAGACGCCTGGAGCCTTCACCTTGATATCTTTGCTTTAGATATTGGTGGATTCTTTGAGACGGGCACATGGATGCGCTATAATCTCCAGTCAGCACTGCGCTCTGCAGCCCAGGAGTTCTCCCACATGCTGAGCCGACCTGTGCCAGGCTACGAGCCTGGCTATATTCCAGGCTACGACACCCCTGGTTACGTGCCTGGCTACCATGGCCCTGGGTACCGCCTGCCGGAATATCCTAGGCCTGGCCGGCCTGTGCCGGGGTACCGTGGGCCTGTCTACAATGTCACTGGAGAGGAAGTCTCCTTTAGTTTTAGCACCAGCTCTGCTCCTGCAGTCCTCCTCTACGTCAGCTCCTTCGTACGTGACTACATGGCTGTGCTCATCAAGGAAGATGGTAAGTTCTCCATGGTTGTCTTCCTCCAGGTGCCCAAATTCCCATAGCTATTGGTTGACTAAGGTAAAGATCCAGTCCTCTGGAAGATGGGGGTTGTGGGAGCTGAGAGAAGACCCCACATTCTTCCTCCCACCCCACAGGGACCCTACAGCTTCGGTATCAGTTGGGCACTAGTCCCTACGTGTACCAGCTAACCACTCGACCAGTGACTGATGGCCAGCCCCATAGTGTCAATATCACTCGGGTCTACCGAAACCTCTTCATCCAGGTACAGGTGGAAAGGGATGGGCCAGTGAAGTCACCGTCTCATGATCTTGGCTGTGGCACACTCAAGAAAATGTCCAATGACTACATGTCTGAAACACAGTTCCATATACAAGGGGTTTTTATATGTATCACCTCTCATGACCCTNACATCAGCTCTGTGAAGTAGCTGTGGTTGGCGGTTATTCTGAGCTCCATTTTAAAAAATAATTTATNTATTCTTATTTTATGTACATTGGTGTTTTGCCTGCATGTATGTCTGTGTGAAGGTGTCAGATCTTGGAGTTACAGACAGTTGTTAGCTGCCATGTGGGTGCTGGGAATTGAACCTGGGTCCTCTGGAAGAGTAGTCAGTGCTCCTAATCACTGAGCCATCTCTCTAGGCCCCCTGAGCTCCATTTTATGAACCATTAAACAGGCTGCGAAAGTAAAGTGTTTTTCTCAAAGGCAAACTGCTAGGGGGTACGGATATGGCTCAGTTGGTTGAGTGCTTGCCTAACATGCATGAAATCCTGGGTTCCATCCCAGCACTGCACACACTGGGTGTGTGATCTCAATATGTTGGAGGTTGAGGCAAGAGGATCAGAAGTTTAAGGTCATACCAGGCTACAGGAGCCCCTGTACCAAAGGGGGTGGTGGTGTGGTGAGATGGCTCAGTGTGTAAAGGCACAAGCCTGATAACCAGAGTTTGATCCTGAGATCCACGCTGTTAAAGGAGAGAAATGGCTCCTGCACGTTGTTATCTGAACTCTAGATGAATTTTCTGAACGCCAGACCCCATAAAAATATAAAATGTGTAGCTGGACGTAGTGGCACACGCCTTTAATCCTAGTACTCGGGAGGCAGAGGCAGGCATGGATCTCTGAGTTTGAAGTCAGCCTGNCCTACACAGTGAGTCCAGGACAGCCAGGCTATGTAGAAAGACCCTGTCCCAAAAATTAAAAATAAAATGTGAGAAGAAAAAAAAAAAAGTCAAACTACTAGTAAACGGCAAAGTTGGATCAAAACCAGATTGTTTGAGCCATACGTCAAACCCTACCTCTGGGTCCAGGGGTTGTTCATTTTGAGCAAGGATCCTTTGGGCAGAGTGAANTCCTTTATGGTCTTGGCTGTGTCCATCCAGGGCTTCCCTCCCCCTCCCCCAGGTGGACTACTTCCCGCTGACAGAACAGAAGTTCTCTCTGCTGGTGGACAGCCAGCTGGACTCACCCAAGGCCTTGTATCTAGGGCGTGTGATGGGTAAGCTGTTGTAGGAGTCGGAGGAGAGTTGTGGATGAGGCTCCTGGAGTATAGAGTGAGGAAGTGGGAACAGCGGTGAGGGTGGTGAGCAAAGGGAATGAGGAATGGGTCAGGAAGATAGATGAAGAGGGGCAGGGCTTCTGGGGGTCCCAAACACCTCTTTCTGGGCCTGCCTCTCCCTCAGAGACAGGAGTCATTGACCCAGAGATCCAGCGGTACAACACTCCAGGTTTCTCAGGCTGCCTGTCGGGTGTCCGGTTCA
This sequence comes from Neotoma lepida, assembly GCA_001675575.1. Taxonomy (NCBI): domain Eukaryota; kingdom Metazoa; phylum Chordata; class Mammalia; order Rodentia; family Cricetidae; genus Neotoma; species Neotoma lepida. Next base: position 441,761 of record LZPO01087168.1, on the reverse strand, counting down.
ACAATGTGGCTCCCCTCAAGACCCATTTCCGAACCCCCCGCCCCATGACTGCTGAGCTAGCGGAGGCCATGCGGGTCCAGGGAGAACTGTCGGAATCTAACTGTGGAGCTATGCCACGCCTTGTCTCAGAGGTGCCACCAGAGCTTGATCCCTGGTACCTGCCCCCAGGTAAATCCCTAGACACGGAAGACGACACAGACAAAAGGAGGGAAGGGTAACGGTGATGGGAAATGGCCCTAACCAGCCCTTTCTCCTTTTTAGATTTCCCTTACTACCATGACGACGGATGGGTGGCCATACTCTTAGGCTGTGAGTAGCATTGATCACTAACTTGGTTTTCCCAAGAGCACCCTGTCAGCATCCCTCCTGGTTCCTGTCCTCAGGGCTGAGAAGTGAAGGTGCTAACTGTGGGGTTCATGAAGAAGGGTGAGACAGGCTATAGTGATCAGTATATAACTGGGTGGAGATATAATATTTGAGGGAGCTATAAATTTTTAATTAAAATGAAATATTAAAATGCAGCCATAGTTACTGGATGAGGAAAGATGCATTATCATCTACTGAAATGAGAAATTGGAGAAGCTGTCAGAGATATGGAAAGAGTAAAGTAGGCAGGGGATACGCCAAGAATCCAGACCTAGATACGGGGATGGCCTGACACAGCCATATACTGTAACAGTTGTGCATGATGCTTTTGGCTGAGCATGTATGTGTGTACCCCAAAGACCTTCCCTGAGTTGTTCCTTTTTTTCCATCCAGTTTTGGTGGCCTTCCTGCTGCTGGGGCTTGTGGGAATGCTGGTGCTCTTCTACCTGCAAAATCATCGCTACAAGGGCTCCTACCACACCAACGAGCCCAAGGCCAGCCACGATTACCATCCTGGCAGCAAAACTCCCCTACCTCCTTCAGGCCCTGCCCAGGCCCCTGCCCCCACTCCAACTCCCACCCAGGTTCCGACCCCAACCCCAGCCCCAGCCCCAGCCTCTGGCCCAAGTGCCAGGGATCAGAACCTCCCCCAGATCTTGGAGGAGTCCAGGTCTGAATGAGTCATAAGGGCTTCAGGGACCAAGTCCAACTCCTCTAAGTCCCCCCAATTCCTTCCTCTCCCCTACCCTGCCAGGGACATTTGGCTCTTCTTAGCAGGCTCTGTTCACCAGGAGGATTCCCCTCTTGCCAAGTTTGGTGGGCAGAGCTACAGATGGGACCAAAGGGAGCGGCCGAGCCTCACTGCCTAAACCAATGCCCTGCTCATCCCATTCTCCCAGGCTCCTGGCTGTTTGCCTGCCCCACAGGAGAAGCCCCATGAGGCTGAGACAGGCCTTTCCGTCCATCTCTGTCCCAGCTGCTGGCAGGGATTAACAACGGAGGACAGGGGAGATGAATTGCCTCTCTCCTTGTGTACATTATCAGCAGGGACAGATGTGGGGGATTGCAGGACTGCACAGGGCATGGGGGGAGGAGGCTGCTAAAACACACCCCGAGCCTCCCCCCCTGCCCTGCTGACCGGCTGTCTTCCATCTGCTTCCTCTCGGCTAGGAGGGAGGGAGGGAGGGATGACTTCGTCATTGTCCCCACCTCACCCCCCACCCCCTTTTGTTTTTACAGAGACCAAGAGGCCTCAGTTTAGCACTTTAGTACCTCCACTGCTTCACATGCTTTAGCCAAAGCCATAAAAAGCCTGCAAGTAGAAAAAATAANGCAGACACCCTGCCTAGCCAGCCCTCTACTCTCCCACCCCTTTCCAAAATATGCAATAGCCTTGGTGCCTGTCTGCAGGCCTAGCCCCCTCCTATGCATGAGGAGCCCTCTTCCCTCTGCTCAGAGATGCTGCTGTGTTTGCCCAGGAGGTCATATTCTTTATATATATTTTTTGTTGCAAAGTCTCTCTCTAGAGAAACGATATATTATTCTAATTTTTAAATGATCTCTTTATATATAAAAGAACTCAGTGGGCTGTCCTGTGCTGTGCCGAGTCTGTAGTGAGCTCCTTCTGTGTTGGATGTCTCATGAGTCCTGCCAGCCGCTCACCCAGCTTGCTGGGCCTCCACTCTAAGGCAGGGCAGAGCCCGCTGTGCCCTCAACTGAGCAGGTCCAATAAAGCAGAGTGGCAGAGCCCCAGTCTGTGTGTGGTAGCTGACGGTCAAGGGATAAATAGAGTGGAGTTTGTTTGTTTGTTTGTTTTTTTTTTTGCTTCCCACTAAATATTTTATTCATGAGAAATGAAATGTTTTTAAGGGAACTACTCTGAGAACTTAGAAATTTCTAGTCTTCAAAACCTATGTATATAAACTGGGTGGTGGTGGTGCATGCCTTTAATCCCAGCACTCGGGAGACAGAGGCAGGAGGATCTGAGTTCGAGGCCAGCCTGGTCTACAGAGTGAGTTCCAGGACAGCCAGGACTACACAGAAAGACAATGTCCCAAAAACCAAAACCAAACCTACACACCCACCAATGCCTTCACCCTGGTCACTCTCCCAACCTCCCAGACCTCAGAGGATCACAGAGCTGAAGTTTCTGCCCATTCTGCTTCCGTGCTGGCACCTCTGATCCTTCCAGTCCAAGCACACAGGACACAACTTGCCAAAATGGATTCTAACACTTTATTAGATAAGAGGTCACAAGCCACAGGACTGTAAAGTGCAAGAAATTCACTGGCAACAAAGCCACATGGACACCAGCTCCCCACCCACCAGTCCACACCACCTCTCTGTGGCCATCAGCTTACATGAGGTGGGGTAGAAGTGGGGGGGAGGGTTGGGACCCGTCATTAAAAATAGAGGACAGCAGGGACCAAGAACAGCCGGGCGGCTGGAGGAGCATGAGTATTAGTGGTCTGAACTTTGCAGAGAAGGGCTGCCAGTGATGCTTGCTGAGGGAAGGCTGAGGTCAGTCTAAAACCAGTACGTCTTAAAGCACTCCTCATGGCGAGGCCCTGTCCACCTGTCTCTGGTCTTCCCAGAGAATTCATGAGTAATTCAGAGCCTGCAGTTAGGCTTGAGGGTATCCCTGATACACACAGTAGACACAAACTACCGGCAGATGTCAATTTCAGAAGTGTGGTGGGGGCGAGTCCAATTGAGGGGTGGGGAGAAGCTACTGTCAGGAGCTGCTGGGTGTGTGCTGAGTGTGAGGTACACATGCCTACCAGAATGGTGAGGGAGTGTGTGTGTACAAGCATGCATGGCCCATGCAAATCCCTAAGAGGCAGCATGGCTAAAGGGAGCCTGGCTTTCTTGCGGGGNGGACAAGCACTGACTGGTGGGGAGAAGGGAGTGGTCAGTAGAACCAAGGGAGAAGCTCTGGTTCTCTAGGGAGCGAGAAGCCTGTTCCCCATTCTAGCACNCCCTCGGCTAGTCTGTACCTGCCCGGGTCCTTCCTACCCACAACAATGCCCCTGTTCTCAGCACGCCAGACTCAAGGCAGCTGTGCTGACTACAGTTTCTGTTCTTGTGTTAAGCCAGCTCCTCCTGCCTCTCAGGAGATAAGACAGAACTGGAGAATCTCCCACTCTCCTCTTCCTCCTTCAGAAGTGGGATTTGGGCAGGAATCCCAGAGACCTTGGCTCAAACTCCACTCCACTCTATGGACCTTCTAAAAGAAAGTTAAAGTGCTTTGTTCTGCATGAATCCCAGAGAGAATGACAGCTGCCTGCCAGTCTGCCCTGCACTGTGACACCCTGCTAAATGTGCAATGGCACCCTCACCCACCTTGGAACACTACCAACAACAGGTAGTACAGACCAGATGGGGTAACCACACAGCAACCTCCCCCTCTCTAGGCTAGGCTAGACCCAGCTACCCTGAATAAGGAAGCAAAGCTGCTCTGTGGACCTAGCTCTGAGGAATGGAAGGCCTGAGGACAACTGCAGCTTAGTGACCCAGAGAACTCACTCCCAGCCAGGCACAGCCCATGCTCAGCAGCCTAGGTCTGCTGCCACTGTCTGTAATGCCTGTCAGGCTCACCTCTAACCCTGAGCACCTGCAGGCTCCAGGGACCTGGTTTCACTTAGCAATGCCTGACAGCATTGATACAANGACTTGATTGGGAAAGCAAAAACGGCAGTGCAGGTTATTTCCTGAGGCCCACAGTTTGGGAGCTGAGGAGAAATCAAGCATCAATATCCACCCTAGCCCATGACCTCCTCCTCTGATCTGGAGGTGCAGCTTCTCACATCTGAACTCTCCTGGGAGACCAGGTCTTCACCGCCTGTTTCCCTTCTCACTGAGGCAGTGTGTCTCCTTGGAATATAGTGGAGGCCTAGTCACACAGGAGTGGGTGGGGTTCTCAGCATGGAAGACATTGCAGGAGCTGGAGCAGCAGTGGTGTGTGCCTGAAGCCAAGACAGGGCTGCTACCACAGCACTGTCCCAGGGCCCAGAGGGCTAGAAGACGTCGGTCTCCCTCTCAATGCCCACATACTTGAGGGCATCAGCTTGGCTGTACCTATCCCAGAGCAAGGAGGAGGAACTAGGTTACTCTGTGGTTGATAAGATGGGATCCCCTCCTGTCTCACTTCCCCCCAATTCCTAGCAGCCATTTGTAATGTTCCTGGCTCTGAGGCAAACAATGGCAACTACAGACCCTCTCCTCCACCCACGGCAGCTGCTCTAAGCCCCAAAGCAATTCCAACAGTCACTCCTGCCTCATTCCCAACCACCTCACCTATAATCAAAGAAGAGCTCTTCACCAGCCTGAATTGCTCTCTTGGCAAAGATCCCAATGCGGTGATCGCCATTCACCATGACCACTGCAAANAGGAGAGGACAAGGCGGGGCTGTCTTCCTAGTCACTAACTGCCAGCCTGCACTTAGGAGGATTCTGGCTGATTCTGATTGTCTCCAAATCCCCATTATAATCAAATGGAAGTAGAGTGTAATCATGATGGCACTTGTCCCTCTGTTTTTGAATCTGCTACTGCAGCCAGTGATGTTGGGGGAAACAGTAACCTTTAAATCATGATTGTGGGAAAGCATTTTTAATGTAGTCAGTGAAAAAAGCAAAGTATGAAAGTGAGAGGCCTAAAATGATGTCAGATATTAATCATGAGTATCCTTGAAAAAAACCTGAAGATGAGCTGGGCGGCAGTGGTGCATGCCTATAATCTTAGCACTCAGGAGGGAGAGGCAGGCAGATCTCTGAGTCTGAGACCAGCCTGGTCTACAGAGCTAGTTCTAGGACAGCCAGGGCTACACAGAGACACTCTGTCTCAAAATAAATAAAATAAAATAAAAACAACAACAACAAAAAGCAAAAGTTACAAAAAGTTGAACGATGGATAAAAATCATAGTGCATGAGGCACTCAGCCCACCCCACTTCCTAGGCTACTGAAGACTCACTCACCTTTGGCATAACAGTTGGGGTTCACTGAATGGTTTGCAAAGCGAATTTTGTTTCCTTTCCGGGTAGCATCCACTACAAAATCTACGTAATATAAACCAAAGAAAATCATGAGTGTCCCAGGAAACTCCATACTTTTTTTTCAGGNAGACAGATAGATGGNTAAGGTCTAGCTCTGTGGCCCAGGATGGCCTAGAACAGATGGCATAACCCTCATGCTTTAGCCTCCCTAGTGCTGCTATTACAGGTATGTGCCATTATACCCGTTTTCGTTTGTTTATTGGAGACAGGATCTCCACTTGNATCTCAGGCTGGCCTCAAATTTGTGGTATTTCTCCTGTCCCAGCCTCAAGTGCTGGGATTACAGGGATGGACCATGTGCCGGGCTTCAATTCCACACTTCTTTAGCTCTAGTTAAAAATCAGTTAAGTGGTAGCAGAAATTATTTAGTCCAATGAGAATGTGAAGCCCAGAATATGACAGGAGATGGGAGAAGCACGTGGCCTGCCTCCTCATATGGGCGCCTTCCCTTTGGTCCTCCCTCTGAATTTTGGATCTCCTCCCACCTACTGNGTAGGGTAACTTCTCAAGTGGAAGTGCCCAGTGTTCCCATTCCAAATACAACTCAGAAATGAACCAGAGCCTATGGGGCTTCCAAGTTCAACCACAGAACTTTGCTTGAAGTTATCTGTTGGAAAGATTTGAGCCTGGATTACAGCAGAGGCTGCTTAGTGTACAGACTTGCACAGGATCACCTTGGTATAAAGGGAGGCCATGCCATACCATTGTTGAGGTTGAAGAGGAAGCTGGACATATATTTATCATAGACCTTCCCTCGCCGATCAGCCTCATCCTGAGAGATGAGCTGGAGGAGTAGACAAGGAACAAGAGGATGTCAGGCTGCCTGCTCAGGTATACCTGTCTGAGCTGGGAGAGGCAGTATAGGACAGCAAGCTCAGGCTACACTAGTCCCATCTCCACCCAGGCTGACCAGNGTGAAGGCTGGGGAGAGCCAGACACCAATGCTTGACAAACAGTGGTTTGTCTCAGGACTGCAAACAGTTCTGTGGGATCCCCTGAGAGGCCACATGAAAACTGGGCTGAGTTATTTAGAGATTAATTCACAGAAGCCTAACCCACAGAAAATCAAAGAGCTTCTTGTCAGTACCTTCCCAGTAAGAATGTGGGCTAAACCTGGAGCACTCACCTCACCACAATATTCAGAAATGAATTCATTCTTCTGCACAGACTCCTTGATGAAGGTGCCCCATCCGGCCACATCGGAAGGGGCCAGCAGCAGGTGCTGGGGGAGAGGGAGGCAAGCCTTAGACGACAGGGAGGGTATGAGTGGGTGTGAGTGCTGCATGTGCANGTGTGATGGGGGCAGGTGGAAAGAACTANCAACTGTCAGGGGAACCTGAAAACAGAGACAGTCCAAACCATTCTGCTCTTGGGGGTGGGGTGGTGGTGGGACCTGGACAAGAACCGGAAGTGGTAAAGGAAACAGGACACTTTCTTCCTCTTCCTTGGCGACCTCCTGGGCTGAGTCTGGGCACACACTGCAATGTAGGAGGTAGAGGGGCAACACTGGGGCTAGGGGTGGGGTCCAGTGGTAAAGTGCTTGCCTCCCTTGTACAAAGTCTGAGACTCCAACCCAAAACCAGAGGAGAACAGATTGTGAGCATCTATGGTGCATACCCCTCTGCTCCTTTTGGTAGGGTTGAAAATTTGATTACTTTGACCACTGACAAAATTTGTCAAGCACTTTCACACACAAACTCTCCGAGGAGCCAAAGGAACAAGGACATCTGGGACCATTTCCTCTTCCCCACTGTGATCTTGACCCAAGAAAAGACCTCACCTTTTTGAGGCCACGCTGGATGCTGCAGTTTTTGCAAGACACCACCTTGCAGTCCCAGTGCTCTGAGGCCCCACAGGTGAGGCACAAGTCAGGGTCACACTCCCGTACTGCCAGATAGCAAGGACACTGCTTGGTATTGCACTGAGTCTTACAGCGACAACCAGGAAAACGATTCTGGCCTGAGTGGGGAGATGGGGATGGTTAGGAAGGAGGCCCACACCGACGCAGGTCAGACTCAGGGACAGCAGAGAAGTAAACGGGACATGTTCAAGAACCCTTAGCAGAAGAGACAGAAGGGTCCTTCCCTGAACATCTGCCTTTCCCCCTTANAAAACGAAGTGGCTCCGTCAAGCTCAGGAGATGGTTCAGGTGGTAAAGTTCTTGCCATGTAAATTCGAGAAACTGGATCTGATCCAGAGAACCCACATACAAAAGCCAGGCATGGCAACANCTATGTGCTTGTAACCTCAGTGCTGGAAAGGTAGAGACAGATGGATTCCTAGAGCTCACTAATCAGACAGCCTTACCCTAATAAGCAAGCCCTTAATTCCAGTGAGAGATCCAATCTAAAAACACAAGGTAAGTGGCTCCTGAGGAGTGACACCCAATGGTGACCTCTGGCCGCACATGCACATACAGGAACACGCATGAGCACGCTTACACAGATACACAAACTATGAACTACTTCCCAACATTCAAGTCCAATAGATAAAAAAGCAGATGTGACTATTAAGTGTCACCTGGAGATTCCCCAACAGGGCCCNCTCTCATCCTTGTTGACAGAATTTGGAAGTGAGGTGGACAGAACACCATAGAAAATGAAATCAGTGCTTTTCACAGTAAACCCTCATCAGAACAAGTATCTTTGTGAGAACTGAATGCATCCGTTCTGTACCATCCTCCACCCAAAGCCCTCCCAGCACCACCACTTATCTGCTGTGGCTAAGATCATTATCTATTCCTTGTTAGGTGACAATCACAGCACAGCTGCCCAGGCACAGCCTTCTGCAAGCCCAGAGGCTGTCATCAACTGCACGGCCCAAAGCAGGAAAGGTAAGGTGCGATAAGAAGTGAGAAGTGCTTTTCTGCTGACCCCTAAACTCCTGTCTCTTACCAGATATGTACAAACATCCGTACATATGTATGTGTGTATGTACGTACACACATATATACTTATTTTTTAAAGATTTATTTATATTTTATGAGTATATGTGTATGCCTGCTTATTTATGTGCAACACATGCATGCAGTATCCACCAGAGGCCAGAAGGTGGNGTTAGATCCCCCTGAGCTATAGTTACAGGTAGTTGTGAGAGTGCTAGGAACAGAACCCAAGTTTTCTGCTTTTAACTGCTGAGCCATCTCTCCAGGCCCCTGTGTGTATCTATGNGTGAGTATGTGCACCTGAGTGCAAGAGCCCTTGGAGGCCAGAAGGAGGCATCAGATCCCTTGAAGCTAAAGCTGTATTTCCTTGTAAGCTGCCTGATGGGGGTGCTGGGAACCGAACTAGGGTTTTCTACAAAAACAGTATACACTTTTACCCATCCTAGCTCCTCCTACGAGATAGTCAAACTCCTCAACTAAGTATGGTGGTGCACACCTTTAATCCCAGCACTCAGGAGGCAGAGGCAGGTGGACCTCTGTGAATTTGAGGCCATCCAGGACTGCACAGTGAAACCCTGTCTCAAAACAAAACAAAATACAAAACAACAAAATAAACCCCATCTAATATGGAAGTATTGAAATGAAGGCTCTTTACCCGGCTCAATTAATATATGCTAAAAAAAATGTGTTCTAGAGAACTCTAGCTGGGGTGAGTATTGACAGAGTGCTTGCCTAGCAAGTACACGGTCGTAGATTCAACCCCTAGAACCACAACCAATCAGTCTTCAGTTAGTAAACAAACAAAGAATTCTCGATGGGTCCAGTGTGTTGGCACACACCTGTAATCCCAGCAGCTGGGAGGTAGGGGTGGAAGGATCAGGAGTTCAAGATCAGGCCTGGGTTATAAAAAACTCTCATAATCCCATAAGGGCTCTCTGTGTATATTCTTTTTCTTTTCTTCAAACTTTCTTTAAGTTCTGTTTATTTAGTGGGTGTGCACACAGGTGTAGGCACACTCTGCCACTCACATGTGTGGAGATAAGAGGACAGAAAACAGGAAGCAATTCTCCCCTTCCATCATGAAGCTCCAGGGATCTAACCCAGGCTTCCTACAAGTTTGTTCTGCTACCTGCTAACCCACCTCACCAGCCCTCTTTTTCCTTTCCTTTTTTCTCCTGCCCCTCTCCCTTCCTCTCTTCTCCAGTTCTCTCCTGTGAGGCGGAGTTTCAGTCTGGGTTCAAGTGAGTCACCTGCCTTTCTCCCAATGCTAGGGTTATAGGTGTGAACCACTGTATCTAGCTAAACAAATCTGGAGGTGGTGGGGATTGTTGAAACGTGGTTTCATTAGCACAGGTTAGCCTNGAACTCTGATCCTCTTGCCTCAGACTCCTACAGTAGAGTTCAAGACCTAGTTAGTTACACACTACCACACTCAACCCATATAACCTTTTTTTCCACTTTTATTTTTATTTATGTGTTTGTGTATGTCAAGCATGTGTGGATGCCCGAGGACAGAAGGTGTCAGATCTCCTGGAGCGGAAATTACAGGTGGTTGTGAGCTGCCAGATATGGATGTTGGGAAGCAAATTCTTCCTCTGGAAGAGCAGAAAGTGCTTTTAACCACTGAGCCACCTCTCCAGCCCTAACACTTTTTAAAAACAAGACCCTCAAGAGGAGACTGTGAGTGCACCTTAGGAAAAGCTCCTGGAAGGAGACGGGAGGAGCACTGTGGACAGCTCCTGCTTCAGGAACCCCACCTGACCTTCACACATGGGAAAGGTGACACATACCTGTAACCTCAGCTACCTAAGCAGTGGAGAAACGAAAACTGCTTGAAAATACAGAAAGTGGGTAGGGGAGAGGGGAGGAGTTAGGAGAGGGATGAGAGACTTTGTAAGACCAGGAGTTGGGGTGCTTTTATAAAGTAGAACAGGGGCTACAGAGATGGCTCAGCAGCAAGGGGAACTGGCTGTTCTTCCAGAGGACCTAGGATGGATTCCCAGCACCCACATAATGGCTTACAACTGTCTGTGACTCCAGTTCCAGGGGATCTGACTCCCTTTTCTCACCTCCTTGGACAACAGGCATGCCCACAGTGCANACATACATGCAGGCAAAACACTCATATATGTAAAATAATAAAATAATGTTTTAAAATTAAAAATAGAACCAACCAACCCCCACAACTTCTCCAGATGGCTCACACCTTCCTTCCCCGTAGGATGCCTGAAGCATAGCAAAGGGGTATCAAAGGTCTACAGGCAGCTAAGGGGCAGGAGGGAGCCTGGACACTCCAAGGCCAACCACTCTGGTAGACGACGGTGAAAGCAGGGTGCTCTTACAGTCTGGGCTGCACTGGCAGAACTTCTCGCAGAAATTCTGGGTCATGATGCAGGGGCAGGTGCTGTCACAGGGACGGTCCGGGTGGTCACAGGGCTGGTAGTTATACACCTGTGTAGAAGAGTTATCTAGAAGAGAGCAGAGAAGGACACTGCTGTGACCAGGCTCCCTTGATGCCCTACCCTCCAAATGTTCTAATGCCTCAAGTCAAAGCAGGCTTGTCCTAACCATGACCTTGGACACACTTAACACCTGATAGAGTGGCTGACCCCTGTGCACAAACATGTGAGGTATCTGCTTTGTGGGTAGGGTGTGGAGATGGCCTGAGATAACAAGGCAGCTCTAAACACGAAAAGAGGTCTGGTACTGGCAAACAGCATACTAGGAAACTCAGAGACCACAAAGCCTTGAGTTTATCTCCTGAGAGGGCATCTCAGCTGTAGCCACTGGCTCTGCCCTTAAGATGCTGCAAAAAAATCTGCAATCTGCAGAAGCAGCCAGGGTCAACAAGAGAGCTATAGGTGCGGCAGGGTGATAACCACAGGGTGAGGCCTCAGTGTGAACTGTGAGTGAGTGTGCGTGTGCGTGTGCGTGAATGGTGCCTAAGATGGAGCCCAGGACCTTGAACATGCTAAGCATATACTCTACTCTGATCTATCCTCCACCTTTTTTCAACTGAACTCACCTTTCTTCAGCTGAATTTTCCTGCAGTGTGCGGCCCACAACCTAGAAGAGACGGGATAGGTCTGTGTCATGGTCCTCTGTAGATGCAGACAAATGACAGTGTGCCCTGCTCTAAGGGATAGTTTGACAACTGTGAGGTACCTTCCAGAGTTCCTTAACAGGAGTCATCTACCTTGGNACGCAGAATCTAGAGCCTGTCTAACAAAGCAAAACTCACAAAGTTGTCTCTTATCACACTATTGCTTCTTCCTCTTCCTGCCTTCTCCCCTTTGCCAGGCAGAGCTCTAAGCCAGCAGGCAGGAAAGCCTTTCAGTGAGGAAAGTGACAGGGAAGAGTGACAGGACTTCCTTTGTAGCTAGAGCCAGAGCTACCTCCTTTCTTTGGTTGGTAATATACATCAGGGAACCCAGCCATCAGAGTGATTTTATTTTTCAGACAGGGTCTCACCAGGTAGTCCTGGCTAGCCTGATACTATGTAGATGAGGTTGGCGTTGAACTCACAGAGATCCATCTGCCTCTGCCTCTCAAGTACTGGGATTAACTATGCCCAGCTATTAACTTTCTTCAACTTCCAAACAATAAACAATGTTATGTAACTCTGAAAAACAATACATATAAATATACAGATTTAAAACAAAAAANGAACAAACTCCTCAGAGTTGATAAGTGGGGAAGATGGTTCCCACCCAAGAAGGGGAAACATCTTAGCATAGAGTTATAGGCCAGCCATGTCCTACTGGCTAGAAACTCAAAAGGAAAACCAGACAGCTAGCTCAAGAGTCCTCAGTGTGGACAACAAGGAAGAGCTGGCCCTAGTCACAGATCCTCAGGAGTACTGAGGATACTGGCTCACATCTGAGTGTCCCAATAGGATGGGCTGGCTCTACCCAGTGCAGTGAGTGGCCAAGAGAGAGGTCAGAGCACAGACAACCCAGCTCTAAGAGTTCTTGTCACCCTTGCCTGTGTTTTCTTTTCTTCTTCTGTGAAGGGTTCATGAGCTCATCCGTTGGCAGCTTCAGGATAAGTGACTCCTTGACTGCAAACTGGAAGACCTGGAAGAGGAACCGACAGGACCTGTCATACCTCTGTCACACCAGGCAGGTGACTGGGCAGGTGCTGGGCTCATGAAGGATCTGGGATTTGCCAACAGCTAACTGGGCNTCTTTTTAGTCAGAGAGCAACAGGTGTGGCTGGGGTAGGGGTCTCCAGCTCTGAAGGTTTACTTGGACTCAGGGAGGAGAGTTACTAAACACAGCACTGCTGTCTATCATCACTGGCTTTCATCTGCCACTCTGCAAGCACGGTGGGCTGCTCAAGTAGCTCTGCCTTTCAGGAAGGGAACTGCAGGTGCTGAGTGAGGCCTGATGGGAAGGCTGTCACTGGGCTAAGCCCTAGCTCCCTCTGTTGGCAGAAAGGTAGCAGACCTCGGCTGTCCATCAGGGCAGCACTTGAGGAAGGCTGGCTTCTCTTCCACAGGCTTCTTCTTTACAGCTTTATTTGTAGTCTCCTCTCCCTCTCCCCCCTATTTATTCCATTTTAGACTATGGAACCTTCTGATATCCTGTAAAAACTATAAATAGTACCAGGAAAAGATGCCTTTAATAAAACAAACAAACAAACAAACATATAATCCTACAGACTTTTAGGTTAAGGAACCTTTGCTGTGGGCTGGCAAGACAGCTCAGCAGGAAAAGCACTTGCCAGGCAACCCTGATGACCCGAGTCTGGTCCACAGATCCTATTGTTTAAGGAAAGAACCAACTCCCAAAAGTTGTTCTCTGCCCTCCACAGAACTGCTATGGCATATGCACACTTACACACTATACACCACACACACACTAATTAATAAAATTTAAAAAGGAATCCGTGTTGCAAGTAAACAGAGATGGGCTCCAAAATGGAAGTGAAAATCCCTTCTGCTCATAATTCTCTTCACCAGTCACAGGAAGGAGCATGAAATAGGTTCTTAACCCTTTCTGAAATACCAGGCTTAGTAATCCTAGAGAATGTGCTCCTAGCAAAAGACCAGAGACCTGCAGAAGTCAGGGAGCCATTTGATCATGCACTGGGATTTGGCACTGGGCTCCTTCTTGTTGGACAGACNGGCTCAGACACCTGACTCTCATTTCTGGTCTGTATTCTTCTTCCTGTCATCTTTTCTTCTGAAGAATTTTATTTCATTTTCACTTATTCATGGTAATGCAGGTGTGTGTTGTATGTATGTACTGTATGTACATACATGTGTGTACTGCAGTGTAAGTGTGAAAGGTGGGGGACTACTTTGAACAGTTGGTTCTCTCCTAATGTGTGGGTCCTGGGGATCGAACTTGGGTCATCATGTGCCTTTACCTGCAGAGCCATCTGGGCGGTCTGCAGTTTTTTCTTGCCTCTGGAGCATCAGTGGCTGATGTTAAACTGCATTTCCAGGGATGGTATGAGCGAGGCGGCTGAGGTCTGTGCCCAGGTATTGGGGGTAACAATTAGAAAACCTAGCGTAGGAAACCTGGAATAAATCTTGGGAAGAGGGCTTGGTGTGGTGGCACACACCTTTAATCCCAGCACTTGGGAGGCAGAAGCAAGTGGATCTCTTTGAATACAATGCCAGCCTAGTCTACATAGTAAGTTCCAGGCCAGTCAAACCTGTCTCAAAAAAATATGCACGCATACATATTCTCTCTCTCTTTGTCTTGCACACAAACATACACACTAGACACAGGGCAAGAAAAGAGCAGACGGTTTGTGATCAAGGTCTCTCCATGATGTAGGAGAGGTTTACAGGACACTGAACCGAAGACAGTTTCTGTCTGGACACATCCTGCTAAGACGGTAGAGATGAGCAATGAGGAGGAGGCCCCACATTCATCCTGTTGCTCTCAGGAAGTACCTGCTTGCATGTCTTTGTCCCCAGAAGCCTGGCTATTGAGCAGAAGTTGTTGAAGTAGGTGCCATGGAAGACTCGGAAGAGAGATTCTTCAGCTCCAGTCCACTCCACGGGCTCTGAGGGGGCTTCCACAACACAGAGCTGAGGTGGGGCTGGACTGGCTTTCTGTTTTGTGGGGGTCTGACAGCGAGAGTTAGCCTCTGAGCAAGGGAGAAAAACACAAACGTGTGGAATGCAGCTGTTGGTGGTCCCTGTGTCA
>LZPO01087168.1:410153-423069 GCA_001675575.1 Neotoma lepida | reverse complement strand
CGTCTTAGCTACCCCTTCAGCAAAGTATTACTTACTTTCCCTTCTGTTCCCCAATCCTCCATCTTTGCCCCCGTTTAGCACTCAGCAGCTAGAATGAATGAAGGGCTGGCAGTAAAGAAGTGAACGCTAGGTGCCCCCTTTTTCAGCAGTGTCCTTGGGAGTTACTTTACTTCCCTTCTCCTTTGCATCTGCAGTTACTCCGCTCTCCTCTGCCCAACATTCTAAATCCTAAAGATTAAGATGTTACTGCTAAATAATCTTTCTTTGCACTTTCAGAACCCAGAATACCTGCGACAGACAGCACCATTACTGTTTAGCGCTGTGCATCACCTCATGGAAACTGTGAATTACTCCAAAGGCTGGAAGTAATGTAACTACCTACGGAACTAACTATATGGATAACCACAAGGTTGAGAAAAAAGGATACTCCCTGAATGACAAAGCTCCTAGTCAGTATATGGCCTTCCTGCCCGTTCCTTCTTTCTCCCCCCTGTAAACCCTTTGTGTCCCTGAGATATTTTTTTTTCTTTAAATAAAGTTTTTCCTGAGACAGTGTTTCTCTGTGTAGTCCCAGCTGTCCTGGGAGATCTGCCTGCCTGCTTCTGTCTCTGCCTCTCGAGTACTGGGATTAAAGAAATGCACCACCACCGCCTGGAGATGGGGTCTTAAGGTACCCCCCATGTCCTCAGGATGCCAGTCAGCTGTTGAGTAAAACTGATCTGCTTCCCACCAACTTTTTCTTATGTTCTAAGCATCGGCTTTTGTGTGATGAGCAAGCAGATGTGGGTCCACACTGTAACTGACCTAGTCCCCTTAGACACACAGGACACCAGAGAGGGTCATGAATCAGTCCCTTCATGTGTTCTTCCTATGGTTGTATGTATTTACAGAGAGACAACAAAAAAGACATATGCACGCACACACACGCACACACACACTTTACTCCACTTTTTTTTTCTTTAATGGTGCTGGGGGTCAGGCCAAGTACTCTAGCACTGACATACATGCACAGCCTTCTTTGTTCCAAATGTGACAATAGTCTCAGACTCTAAGCAGGTGATATTTAGAGTAGAAAATCCTTTATTAATAATGTTCACCCAACCTTTCTCAATTGCCCTTACAGGAAGATTATGCCCTACCATGTCTGGGGGTTCCTTAAGACTCCTGCAGTGAGCCGGGGGTGGTGGTGGCACATACCTTTAATCCCAGCACTTGGGAGGCAGAGGCAGGCGGATCTCTGTGAGTTCGAGGCCAGCCTGGTCCACAGAGCGAGTTCCAGGACAGCCAGGGCTACACAAAGAAACTCTGTCTCGAAAAATCAAAATAAATAAGTAAATTTAAAAAAAAAGTTCCTGCAGTGCTGTGGACTGACTCGCTTAGCCTGTGTTCCCAGACACAGAAAGTTCAAGGACCATTTCCTGCTCAACTTTCAACAGAGTTAACAATGCCAGAACAGCTTAAGAACCTACCAGCAAAAGGAAGCAGTCTGTGCCACACGGTTCTGGTTCAATCTTGATTTCCTTGTTCTTGCGTTTATATACATTAGGAGTGGCATGGAAAGCTGGAAAACAAAAGGTCGGCGTGTTTCCAGGGCTCAGCCGTTTGACAAGAGGGAGCAGGAAACCGGAGTTAGGAGACTCGGCAGCTGTGGATTTCATGTGAAAGGTGACCCGCAAAGTACACACAATTCAGTTCTGATATCAACACAATCCTTTCAAAGCCAGAAGGCACCAAGGGACAATCATGGTGCTTAATTAGGTTGTACCTATCATGCAAACCACATCACACTGTCACTGAANAAATAAAGACAGAACCAGCCCTTTGTAGAGCCCTCACCACAGCCAGAGCTGAGAACTCCACACAATAAAGCAGAACACAGGGAAGGAGTTGGGGTGGGAGGAGGGGAAGACCTCAGAGTAGCCGCACTCACGGTGTAGGAAGCAGTCGTATTTAAAGCAGCGCCGACAAAAAAGGGTATGGAAAGAGTGCAGAGACTGCTCCCGCTGCACGGACTTGGCATTGGGACCGTCGATGTTGGGTGTGCACTGAGGGGGAAGGGCATTGGGGTCTGACATCTCTGTTAGCTCTCGATACCTGTAAGAAAAGAGAATTCCTCTCCAGAAAACTGTGTCCACTGCAGCAAGCGAGATTGTCATCCAGGCACAGCCTGCCAAGGGAGGAAGGGTGGTTTTCATGGCTTGGTGGGGCAGGAGATGGTAAACAACCAAGTGGATACACCACTGTAGTTCTGCAGGGCTGGGCATAAATATCAAAGTAAGGAGAAGGACGCTTGGCAAGTACAGTGCTGGTGCAAGTCCCCAGAAGGACAGTAAGTTTTCTGTCCAGATGTCCTCAAAAGCCGTCACAGAATGACCCCTAATACAGCAAAGGGCACTGAGAGGTAAGTATGCAAGAAGTCAGAAGTGCAGGCAAATCATGGCTTGCTTACCATCAACAAGGCTTTTTATTAATAAAAAAAAAAAGAGCTTGGATGAGAATCTGTCCACAAACCCTGGATATAGCCTGAGTCGAACAGCTTTCCCTACCTCTCCTTCATGTCATCGGGGACACCATTCTCAGGGAACATTGACGCAATGGCACTGAAGATCATGTCATTTGGAAACTGTTTCTTCGAACTCTTTTTGCTGCCTGAATTGGAAACAACAGTAAACGCCTGAGTGCAGACAGAGCTATTGGAATTTTTCTCTTTGTCACAGCACAATGATTAGTGCTGCTGTGCTCACCCAAACATCAACTGTGTGGATAACAAAGTGTATGGTGCCTGTTAGAATCAAGAAGGGAAGAGAAGCTTCATGAAAGCTGAAGACAAAATAATCCCCCCNTAAACATCAGTGCTGAAGAACAAGACTGACACACTGGAACTCTTCCACAGGAAGAGAGACACTATCCCTTGACATACAATTAAATAACATAGTATAATTTAGTACTTCAATAGTTTCTTCTTTTTCCATTTTTATGTTTGTGTGTATGTATACAGGTGCATGTTTGCGTATGTGGTCACATGTGTGGGTGTGCGTGCTCCTGCATGTGAGGTCCTGAGGTAATGTCTGCACTCATCTTCCTCTACTGCTCTTCCATCTTATTCACTGGCTGAGTCTGACGACATAACTAGTCTCCCCAGCCAGTGTGTCCTGGGGATCTCATCTGCACCTTTGAAGGCTGGAATTACAGACACACTACCATACCTGTGCTGCATTTATATGGATTCTAGGGATCTGGACTCCGGTCCTCACGCTTGCAGAGCAAGAACTTTAACCACTGAGCTATCTCTGCAGCCCAGTAATATCGAGTTAAATACTAGTGACATGGAAAATATTCATAAAATTAAATTAAGAAGATAAAAGTTTATATCACACACCCACACAATCTCAATTTTGCATGAGCATGCTGATTTATATGTGTACAATTTAAAATCTACATGGAATTGAAAATCTGATTATTCCTATGTAGCAAGATTGTAGTGTAATTTTATTTTCTCCTTTATACCTTCCCAGATTTTCCAAACACATTAGAATTAGAAGCTCACAGCACTCATCATTCTAGAGGGTTTTCTGCTTCAGCTAGTTCAGAGCTGAAGCTGTCAGTTAATGACTCTGTTTCTCTTTTAAGTGGACCAATGAGAAGCATAAATGGTTCTTAAAGAGCACAAGTTTTTCCTTCTTCCCTGTCCTTGTCAATTTCAAACAGCCTGTGGAAGCAGGGCTACGCACCTTCCATAGCGTGGCGTTTCCGCTTTCTTGTTACTGGCAGATCTTCTTTGCTGTCATCTTGCTTCCCATCGGAGGCGTCATTGTGCCCTTCCTCTTCATCATCTGAGTTCTGATTGAGGGCATCTACCAGCTCCAGGAAAACAGCGTCACTGATCAGAACAGACCCAGGGATCATCTCTGAAACACAAGGATAAAGATGAGCGCTGGTCGCCTCACACTCCATTCATCTTCCTTAAAGACAGGGACTTGTCAGTTTTGGTGGTGCACACCTTTAAATCCAGCACTTGGGAGGCAGAGGCAGGTGGATCTCTACAAGTTTGAGGCCGGTCTGGTCTATATAGTGAGTTCTAGGACAGCCAAGCCTATATAGTGAAACCCTGTTTCAAAAAAAAAAAAAAAAAAAAAACTGACAAAAATAGTGTCTCCTGTACCCCAAGCTTGCCCTGAGTGCTGGGACTCCAGGTGTGTTACAACATCTGGTTTTATGCAGTGCAAANGCTATCAACTCAGCCACATCCCCAGCGTTTACGTAGGCTTTCTACACTCACTCCTGAGGTTTAGGGGTGTGACACAGCATTTGATTAGTTCTAACAACTGCAACAGTTAGCTAGCTAAATAGAAAACCAAGTTAGAGGTTTTATTCTTATTAAAATATTTCATATCTGNGGTCACTGTTAACAGTGTATTTATGGTTCAAAAATCTCAACAGCAAGCTGGGCACACACCTTTAATCCCAACATTCAGGAGGCAGAGGCAGGTGGATCTCAGAGTGAGTTCGGGACAGCCAGGGCTGTTAAATAGAGAAACCCTGTCTCCAAACACCACACAACAACAACACAGGTGTGCCAACAATCCCAAGCAAGGCAGAGAAATAACAGCAAAGTGAAAATTCACTTGGCTTTGTGCTAATGTTTCAATAGTGACTTCTCTTAATCAAGACAGCACTTTTTCTAAAATCATACTTCATGGTTATACTGCAACATGAAAGAATATCTTTGAACACTAGAGGGTGCTGTGGATGTATAATATTTGAATGTTAGCAAAACAGCACTCACACCTTCAAGAGTAGGTAGTGCTATTGGTTGACAATTCATAGGGAGTCCCTCCCATTCACACTTCTTTCTTTAGTAGTAAGGACTGAATTCAGGACTGTGGACAGGCTAGGCATGCACTCTACCACTGAGCTACATACTCCATCTGTTTTTCTGATGTGAGACAAGGTCTCACTAGGTTGCCCAGTCTGGCATCCAANTTCCTCTGTAGCCTTAAGCAGGCTTCGAATTTGGAATCCTCCTGCCCCAGCCTCCTAGTAGCTGGGATTACAAGGTGTGCTACCATGCCCAGCTCCTNCTTCTACTTTTTATTCACTAACAACTTTTCTAGAATTAGAACTAAGAGCTGACAAGATGGCTCATTAGGTAAAGGCTGCTAAGCCGGATGACCCGAGTTCAATCCCTCGCACCCACATGGTGGAAGGAGAGATCTACTCTCTGACCTCCACACCCATGCTGTGGCANGTGTGGACTGCACATCAAAATAAATGTATTAAAACAAAATTTAAAAAGAATTACAACAGAAGTTAAGAGGACCAACCCAGAGGGCTCAGGTCCCAGCACACACAGTGCTAACTTGAGTTCCAAGGGGATTCACTGCCCTCTTCTGGCCTCCTTGGGCACTGCATGCACATGGTACACAGACACTGATGCAGGCAAAATTATACACATAAAACAAAAATACATCTCAAAGAATTTAAAAAATTACAACTAAGTTCAAATGCTTTGCTTTTATAAAATAAGCATATTTAAGTCAATTTCTGAGAAATCCAGAGGATACTTGGCTCAAAGTAGTATGACAGAGAGTATATGCTTAAGCTGGTCTCAGAGAATGGGAAATGAAAAACAAAATGGCCTCTGATGGACTTACAGAAAATGTCAACGATTAAATTCACTTGTTAATAAACACTCTTCTAGCCACTGATTACTAGGTAATTCTGTTTGTGACCCAGCTCCTTCTGCAATTTTACTGGGATTTTAAATATAAAATTCTAATCCCAAATTACATCCTCACACTGGAATATTCTTTAGCGTGCACCCACAGGGATGTGACATAGCAAAGGCAGCAAGCAGCACACTAGCAAAGTCTTTTCCCCAGAGCCCAGCATCACTACCATCTTCCCCACTTTGAGCCCAGCACCACTACAGTCTTCCCCACCTCGAGCCCAGCATCACCGCCATCCTCTCCCCGGGAGCCCGGCACCACCACCGTCCTCTCCCCGGGAGCCCGGCAACACTACCTTCTTCACCATGAACTTTGCCGTCGTAGTTATTGATCAGCTCCTCGATGAAAGTTTCATCCTCTTCCTTCACCTCATCACCCATGTAGGGAATATTGCACAAAACCGTCTCATCTTCCACCTGCAGAAAGCCAGATGGATTCATGCCACAATTCCTTCCTATCCAACAGAACATTTGCTGGGCTGTTCTTTCATTTGGCTTCCTAGACTCCTGAAAAAAATCTCTGTGGACACAGATTTTCCATGCATTTTAAAAACTAGCCATTTTCTTTTGCCAACAAAACCTCAAACAAAAGGGGCAATACTACCTGTAGGGGTAAAAACAGTTTAATCAATATTAACAAATAATACTAAAGAAAAGAAGGGTGTTCAGCAGAAACCACAGACATAGACCAAAGCTAAGCACACACTCTATCACTAACTTACACCCTAGGGCCAACCTAGTCTTTCTTAAACCCCCAAGGATCTAGTAAAATCACTGGCAAGTTTTATCTGAGAGATGACTCCCTCCTATAGAGCCGTACGCTAGCAGGAGGCAGGATAAAGGACTGGATGAAAGCACTGTTGCCCACAGCCATCTCTNCTCTCTTGGCTGCCTTCATAGCACCTTGCCATTAGAGGATTCCAAAAGACCTGCTCCATCAGCAGAGCNGGCAGCCTGCTTAAGCCTCAACTGTCTGATTCNGTCATATTTAACTGTGACTAATATCACAAAGTTGGGTCAAAGTAGTAGGAAAATTGGGAGTCTTCAGCTATCTCATTAATTAAAGAAAAAAAAAGCAGTATTTTAAAGAGCACCAAAGTCTAACAGGACACAGTATCCTAGANAGAAAGAGAGAGAGAGTTGCACACGTGTGAGNTCGTCCATGTGTGNGGGGCACATATACGTGGAGGCGAAGGGCAACCTACACGAGTCAGTTCTTGACTTCTATGTGGGTCCTGGAGATCCAACCCAGGTTGTCAGGCAGGCAGCAGGTGCCTGCATCTGCTGAGGTTCTCGGCCTGTAATGTATGTAACTTTAGATGCCTGTACCTGCTGAGGTTCTCCGTGGCCTGTAATGTACGTAACTTTAGAGTGACTTACAGTAACGTTCTGCTCTGGAGGTCCAAGCTTTGTGGAATGCTTTGACAATCTTTAGAAGCTCACACAGATCAGCATAACATGACAACAGTTTAAANAATCCCAATGTTTTCAATACATACCATGAAGTTCTGCTGGAGAGGGGACCAGGAATACATGATGGGAACCAAGGCAACAGTGTTCAGAGACCTCATCAACATGTTCTGGCTNGCAAACCCTGGGAAAATGCTCTCTATGGTACACTGAGGGAAAAGCAGTGACACGGAAGGAAAGTAAGCACACGACTCAACAGAGAATCAGCTGAGTCACCTATGATGGCTCCAGGCCTAGAATCCTAGCACTTGGGGTTGAGGCAGGAGAACTGCTGTGTGTTCGAGGCTAGGCTAGGCTAGGCTACACAGTGACTTGCAGGCCAGGCTAGGCTACAGAGCAAAACCAATAAAACAAAACTATAAGAGACACACTGTAAAGCGGGCAGTGGTGGCACATGCCTTTAATCCCAGCATTCAGGAGGCAGGGGCAGGTGGATCTCTGTTAGTTCAAGGCCAGCCTGGTCTACAGAGAGAATTCCAGGACAGCCAGGGCTACATAGAGAAACCTTGTCTTGAGAGAAAAAAAAAAGAGGCAAAGCTTTTTATATGAAGGGAGTTGTGGTAAATTCATATTTTGATTATGAAACAGACTTATTTTGTGCTGTGTTGTTTACTCAAGGAATAGGCAATAAGCCTGAAAGCAATCATATTTGTGGCCCATTTCTGATTCTTTTATAATCTATCTACACTCTTTGGGGAGCTCTGGTTTGAGCTGGTGAGTCTTGATAACAAATCAGAGCTACACAGAGAGAACCTGTCTCGAAAAAATAAAAAAAAAAAAATTTTAAAAAGGGGGGGCGCTATAGTTTCTTTCCAAAAGGATCCCCACGTTTTCTTCCTTAAGAACCAAGGTTACAGATGTGTGCCCCATCCCAGTTTCATGCACAGATCTTAGGATCAAATCCAGGGTTGCATATGTGCTAGGTGAGCACACTGCTGACTGAGCCACATTCCCATCCCTGTGTTCTTCTAAATCTTTTTAGATTTATTTTGAATTATGTTTTTGAGTGTGTGTCTGCATATGGGTGCAAGTGAGTGTGGGTGCCTGCATAGGCTAGAAGTATCAGATCCTTGGAGCTGAAGTTACAGGGGTTGGGAATCACCGAAGTGGGTTCTGGGAACTAAACTCAGGTCCTCTACATGAGCAGTCTATGCTCTTAACCCCTGACACATGTCTCTAAATTCTTCTAAGCTATGAAGTTGGTAAAAGGTGTTAGCAGTAGCTCCTGAAGGGAACTTTGAAACTGACAAGCTGTGGAAAGCTCCTATTCACGCCTGTGTCCCTCAGAGTTCAGCACGATGCTTGTCATACTCAACAAATGCTCGCTTCAACCAAAGTGTGGTCTCNGAAAGGATCCCTCAAGTTCTAGGGCTTGAGGTCAGGACTGTTTTCTAAAAGATCTAAACTTTGGATAGGCCTGCGTAGGTGATGGGGACTTCGCATGGGGAAGCAAAGTGGTACACAAACTAGAGTCATATCAGTTTGGGGAATGATTACTGATCTTATTACACGGTCAGCTTTTTGTATTTAAAATATTACCAAGCTGTCAAGATGGCTCATTAGGTAAAGATGCTGGCCACAAAATCAGTAACCTAAGTTCAACCATGGGGACTCACATGTGTGAAAGAAGAGAACTGACCTCCGTGCATGAGGACAAGTACATGCACACTTGTGCGGGTACACACACATATGTGAGCAAAATAAACATGTGCAATAAAAATTAAAAGTATTATCTCTTTAAGAAGCTAGAATGCTTTTCGTTTGTTTGTTTTCTCCTTTTTTTTGTTGTTTTGTTTTGCTTTTTGTTTTTGCTTGTTTTGTTTCCTTTGTTTGGTTTTTGGTTTTTCTTTGAAATATTATTTTGTTTTGGGAGAATGNGGTTTTTTCGAGACAGGGTTTCTCTGTGTAGCTTTGCGCCTTTTCCTGGAACTCACTCGGTAGCCCAGGCTGGCCTCAAACTCACAGAGATCCGCCTGCCTTTGCCTCCCGAGTGCTGGGATTAAAGGCGTGCGCCACCACCGCCCAGCTGTTTTCTGCTTTTCAAGATAGGGTTTCTCTGTGTAGCCCTGGCTGTCCTGGAATTCGCTCTGTAGACCAGGCTGGCCTCAAACTCAGAGATCCACCTGCCTCTGCCTCCTAGGTGCTGGACCACCACCACCTGGCTACATTTTTTGTCTTTTAAAGACAGACTATCAAGTAGCCAGGGTGACTCAAGTTTACTATGTAGCAGAGGCCAACCTCAAACTTCTTATCCTCCTGCCTCTACCTCCTGAATTAGGTGGTAAAATCATGTGCCACTCTGTCCAGCTAGAATGTGCTTTTTACATTTATAATTCAATTTAATAAATAAATGTATTTATTCATAGTAAGCAGTCCCTCTGTAAGTACATTTCTGTCTATTACCTAGAGAATTCATTTCCCAGTATCTAGGTATATTAGGCACAACACAGGATGTCATGTAGCTTGGACACAAAACCTAGAAAAACAGACAATAAATGTTTTTTTTCTATGAAAAAGCCACAATTATACTCAATAATGGAGGAGGATAATAGACAAAATGGTCAATTTTTAAGCTGTATTTATAACTCCGTGTCCAAAGAGAAAGGAAGCCAGCTTAACACCCCAAAGTACCTTTTTGAGAAAAGGATGCCCACTCACAGGCTTCATTGGCTGAACAGGCTGCACTCGAAGTTTCTTCCATTCTTCATTGAGGATCTGGGTTTTTTCTTGAACCTTTGCAAAATTTGCCACATACAGAGCCTAGTAAAGCCAAGGAAAAGATGTCAAGAGTCAACGCAGGTCTCAAAGGAAAAACTCCAGAACCCGTACTTTGGAGAAATGCACAGAACATACAACCTTGCTCCTGGGAAGCATCTTTACCTTCGCTCCCATATTTGCCTGAAGCCGTTTGAGCTGCCGAAGACGCATATACTCCGACTTCACTTTTCTTTTCCAGTACGTGATGCATTTGGAAGTTGGGGGACTTGCTATATCCATTTTCCTGGACTCAGAGAGACAGATATGACAAACAGCACTTGATTACCTGGAAAGGAAGATGTCCTCAAACTCAAATGAATGAGGTCAAAATTATATGTCTATTCTCATTAAATTTATGCATAAAAATGTACATTTGAAAACTCAAATAGGAGTTTAAAATCACAACTGAAAACAGACTTTTGCGGTCTGTGAAAAATTTTAGTGCCTGTCATCCTTTAGTGACCTGTTTTACTTTTAGTACTGGAGCAGCATGGTTTGGCTCACTCGCAGGCATCTGTTTAACAAAGTGTGGCTCTACCAACAGAAACAAACAAAAAGGTTGTAGGGCATTATAGTGAATGATCTAATCTCCTCACTTGGGAGACAGAACAGGAGAATCAGGAGTTTAAGGCAGGCCTGCTCCACACAGCAAAACTGTCTCAAACAAAACAAAATTGGGGATGAAGCTCAGTGGCAGAGTACTTGCCTGGCACGAGCAAGACTGAGTCCAATACCCAGGCATCAATACGGTTGCCTCTTAGTTATAAGGGACTTGATTTTTTTTTTTTTTTTGGATACATGGATGCCTATTCATTAATTCAAAATGTTTAAGGGTTTATTCTTATTATTTTAATTAATCTCTATCTGTGTTTGAGTGTGTGCATGTGCCAGAGTATTTAGACTCCAAGCTCAAGTCACAAGCGGTTGTGAACAGCCTGATATGAACCAAACCCAGTTCCTCTGGAAGAGCTGCAAGCACAACAAACTACCTAAAACGCCAGTTCCAGGCCCTCTTCTGGCCTCCTTGGGAATTACATGTATACAATGCACAGATATATATAGGCAAAACACTCACACACATAATAAAATAAATAAATCTTTAAAAAGGAGAGGGAATTTTTTTTATGATTTTTTTTCTGTGTACTGTTGCTGGGTCTGTGTGAGGGTGTTGGATCCCCAGGAACTGGACTTACTGACAGTTGTGAGCTGCCATGTGGGTGCTGGGAACTGACACTGGGTCCTCTAGAGGAGCAGCCAGTGCTCTTAACTACTGAGCCCCAAGAGAGGGGGAAATTTAACCAAATCCAAGTTCATCTCACAAGCTTGATAGAAGATCTGCCTACAGATGGAACTATCTAAAGTACACCATGACAACAGAATAATCTCCTCTCCAAGTCAGCGGCAGACCTAAGGACACTGGCTACACTCTTTCTTTTGGGGGTGGGGGTTGAACTACAGTGGAATACTTAGAGAATTTAGTGTGATACGCTCTACTTACCTCATGGAATGCAGCTGGAAATGCTGGACTTTATAATGTGCCTCTGTTCTTCAAATGAACCGCAATACCTAAGAGGAAAAGAAGTGTTCAGCTTTGCAAGAAAATAAAAACGGGTTTATGGAACCAGTGCAGCATGCTCAAACACTGAGCCCCTGGGCAGGACACTCCCCCAGGACCAGAGGACTTCAGGGTCTCTGCTACCATTTTGCATATTAAGTCAAGTCTCAAAGATGCTTGACTTTTTTGTTTGTTTGTTTTCGAGACAGGGTTTCTCTGTGTAGCTCTGGCTGTCCTGGAATTTGCTTCATAGACCAGGCTGGCCTTGAACTCTGAGAGCTGCTTGCCTCTGCCTTCCAAGTGCTGGGATTAAAGGTCATCACCACCTGGCTAGATGCTTGACACTATTTAGAGAGTCACTTGTGTATTAAAAAATTCTACCCTTCTGGGGAGAGAAAATTAGCCCAGCAGTAAAGAGCTGCTCCTGCAGAGGATCCACAGGCACCTAGTAAACACATGGTGCACATCCATACATGCAGGCAAACCCACCATACACATGAAATGATAAAATAAATAAATCCTTTTTATTTAAAAAAAATTTTATCCTTCCAATCACGTGTATTCCCACAATCACCAAGCTTCTAAGTGCTTTCCTTACCCAATTTTTAAGCTTAGCCAGCAGTTAGACCTAAAACATTAAATATATATAAGTCAATAAAATCTGTTTTTATTCTAATATTAACTAGTTAAGCTTGCTAGAGACCTACTTCTTCTTCCTAAGATTTAGTTATTTTCATTTTATGTGTATGAGTGTTTTGCCTACAAGTACATATATGCACCGTGTATGCAGTGCCCACAGAGGCCAGGAGTCAGATCCCTTGTGACTGGACTTTCAGATGGTTGTGAGCCACCATGTGGGTGCTAGGAGTCCAACCTAGGTTGTCTGAAAGAAAGAGCAAGTGCTCTTAACTTCTGAGCCATCTCTCCAGCCCTGAGAACTACTTCATTTCGCTTAGTCAAACATTTTAAGCTTCAAAAAAAAAAATCACATCAAGGATAGCTAATATTCAAAATAGAAACTAGAGGTTTCAGACTGTGTGTGAAAGACAGGTACGATTTTTTTTTGAAGTTTATATATTTGTTTTAAGATTTATTATGTATACAGTGTTCTGCCTGCACGCCAGAAGAGGGCGCCAGATCTCATTACAGATGGTTGTGAGGTACCATGCGGTTGCTGGGAATTGAACTCAGGACACTAAGAAGAACAGTCAGTGCTCTTAACCACTGAGCCATCTCTCCAGCCCCAAGATAGACAGATTTTGAAATGTAGTCTAAACTGGTCTTGAACTCTTGATTCTCCTGCCTTAGTCTTAAAAGTACTAGGACTTTAGGTGTCAACCACCAGCTTTGTGAAGCAAAGAAGCCTCAAATTAAAGGTCAACCTTGCTACTTGGAGGCCACCCTGA
>LZPO01087168.1:323814-353364 GCA_001675575.1 Neotoma lepida | reverse complement strand
GAATTTTTTGTTTTTTACCCATATTCACTATTAGCAAGGCACTGAAGTGTTCTACCCATCCCAGGACGACTTGCAGCCTGCTGTGTATTGATGTGGGGTGGAAGACTAAGATGTTGTTTCATGCTTCNCTGTATTCAACAGTATTTCCCACAATGCATAGTAGACAGCAGGTACTCAAGTGTTTGTGGAGTGGAAAGNGATGTGTACCATTGATGCCCTGTTTTGCTTAACCTCNCCAAGTGTGACTGGGACCTCATGTTATGTGCTTTATCATCTTTATATGAGCGCAGAAGTATGCAACTGTGAAAAGAACTCAGGTTCTGGCTTTCAGTGGACCTGGGTTCAAATAGTGTGGCTTTGGGCCAACTGACCTTTTAAAAAATATTTTAAAAAATNATTTATTCTATATGCATTGGTGTTTTGCCTGCATGTATGTCTGTNTGTGGGTGTCGGATCCTCTGGAATTGGAGTTACAGGTGCTNGGAATATGAACCCAGGTCCTCTGGAAGAGCAACTAGTGCTCTTAACCACTGAGCCATCGCTCCAGGCCCAGGCCAGGTGAACTTAACCTGTGCATTAGTTATCGTCACTGCAAAGGGAGGCTATTAATAGACCATAGCAGGTTGGTGGTGCTAAATGCAACGATATGTGAAAGCTTTGGTGCATACAGCACACATCCTAGGCATGTTAGCTCCTGGACTACATTTCTCCTCGACCACAAGTGTCTGGCACACAACACATACTTAGCAAATGATGTGGTGGTGCCAACGGTTGGGCTGAAACATCAGGAGCAGGGCAGCAAGGTGAGATAACAGCCTCCTCCCATCCCATAACCCCTGCCAGGTGTATAATGAGTTCATTCTGCCCTCGGAGCGAGATGGATTCCTGAGCAGGATCCGGGAGATTATCCAGCGAGTGGAGACCCTGCTGAAGAGAGATCCTGGTCCCCCAGAGGCTGCTGAAGATGCCCTGAGCCCTCAGGTCAGGCCTCTAGACATCCCCAGCAGGAACAGACTGCCCTGAGCAGAGCTTGGATGAACTTCTCTTGATCTTGAGGACCTTACAACTGACTCTCAACTCTATTTCAGAGTATGACGAAAGCTACAACAGACTCTTGTTCTAGAAAACAGTGAATGAATACTTTTAGCTTGTTATTTTGAAATAAGTGCAGACTCGCAGAGAGAAATTGCAAGGACTGTAGAGCACATTCCTAGATGCCCTTTGCCCAGATTTGCTGGTTGTTAATACTCTGACTAGCCTTCCCCTTCTTCCTCTGTATTATATGTTATGTTCCTTTGAACCGCTTGAGAATAGGTTGGCAGATCTCATGCCTCTTTACCTCCAAATATTTCAGCACGTACACTTTTGAATCCCAAGAAGTCATGCCTGGACTCCTAAAGGCTCATGGGTCCTAGCTTAAGAATCCCAGCCTGCAACTTTTCCATCTGAGACTTGACCGTGACTAAAGGCCCCTTTTCTCCCCCAGGAAGAGCCAGCAGTGCTGCCTGCCCTCCCAGGCCCATCCAATGGTAGGTTCTGCATTCTGTTCCTGTTCATCCCAACCTCTGGGCTAACCTTGTGGGGGNTATAGGGCATGGGGGTCTGGAATTTCAACCCTCCCTCCTCAGCAGAGCCCCAGAGAAGCATCTCCCCGGAACAGAGGAGCTGGGCGGCCTTCTCCACCTCTCCATCTTCTCCTGGAACCCCCCTGTCCCCTGGAACCCCATTTTCCCCTGGGACCCCTCCTGTCTTCCCATGCCCCATCTTTCCTATCAGTTCACCCTCATGTCATCCCTGCCTGTTCTCCCAGGCCTCTTCAGACCCCTGTCCACAGGCCCCCAGCTCCCCACTTCCGTCCTTCTCCAGTGCTTCTCCATTTCCACTGCCATCCTCTCCCCTTCCTACGAGCTCTCTCCCCAACAGCTCTCCTCACCCACTCTCTCCTACTTGTTCCCAAGTCACTCTTCACCCCTCTCCTTTTGCTGTCTGCCCCTCCCCTCCTCCCATCCCCTCTACTACAGCAGCCCCTCTCCTCTCTCTGGCTAGCGCCTTCTCTCTGGCTGTGATGACTGTGGCCCAGTCCCTGCTGTCCCCCTCTCCTGGGCTTCTCTCTCAGTCTCCTCCAGGTCCTCTGCCTAGCCTGCCCCTTCCCCTTGCTTCTTGTGGCCAGGAGAGCCTTTCACCCCAAACAGCTGAGACAGAGAGTGAGGTAAGTAAGGTTCGAAGAGGGATTGGGGGGGAGGCGGGCGCGGGGGTTCCGTTCTGGATCCTTCCCTTCCTCATGGTGTCACACTTTGTAGGCTTCCCAAAATTCTGTCCAGCCACTACTGGGTGAAGTTAGACTGGCACCCATCTCTGAAGGTGAGGCCTCTAATCCCTGACCTTCCCCTGCCTGTTACCCCCAACACATTTTATATTCTGCTGGATTTCTTCCATCTTCCTTACTTCCCTCCTTCTCTCCCTGCAGAGGGAAAGCCCCAGCTTGTTGGCCGTTTCCAAGTGACTTCATCCAAGGAACCAGCAGAACCACCCCTGCAACCAGCACCAACTCTCTCCAGTTCCCTAAAGCTTCCAACCCCTCAGCTGACCTCAGAGAGCTCAGACACAGAGGACAGTGCTGCAGGAGGAGCA
The DNA here is from genome assembly GCA_001675575.1 of Neotoma lepida. Classification (NCBI taxonomy): domain Eukaryota; kingdom Metazoa; phylum Chordata; class Mammalia; order Rodentia; family Cricetidae; genus Neotoma; species Neotoma lepida. The sequence goes on along the minus strand of LZPO01087168.1, from coordinate 350,733 downwards.
GAGACCAGGGAGGCTCTGGCAGAGAGTGACCGTGCAGCTGAGGGCCTCGGAGTTGCGGTTGAAGAGGAAGGGAACGATGGGGTCCGAATTGGGGGAAGTTCCCCACTCTTGAGTCATCCCAGCCCGGTGTGGATGAACTACTCCTACAGCAGCCTGTGTCTGAGCAGTGAGGAGTCAGAGAGCAGTGGGGAGGATGAAGAGTTCTGGGCTGAGCTGCAGAATCTTCGGCAGAAGTGAGTCTGGGGAAGATGGAGGAACTAGAGGTAAACCTGGAGAGCAGAGTGTGTGATTAGCCTTTTCCTGCCCTCGGTGCATCCTCAGGCACTTATCAGAAGTGGAGGCACTACAGACCCTACAGAAAAAAGAAATTGAGGACTTGTACAGCCGGCTTGGGAAGCAGCCCCCACCTGGTATCGTAGCCCCAGCTGCTATGCTGTCCTGCCGCCAGCGCCGCCTCTCCAAGGGCAGCTTCCCCACATCCCGNCGCAACAGCCTGCAGCGCTCTGATCTCCCTGGCCCTGGTGAGATGGCAGCCACCCAACTTTCATCTCTCCCTTGAGACTCCTTCCCTATTGACAGGATCGTTCAGGCCCTGGTGGTCTGCCCTTGGTTCTGGAGGACTAGCCGACCTCCTCACTGCCCCTCCCTTCACTTAGTGCCCTCCCTCCCTCATCCTGCTCCCAGGCATCATGCGAAGGAACTCTCTGAGTGGCAGCAGCACTGGCTCCCAGGAGCAGCGGGCAAGCAAGGGGGTGACATTCGCCGGGGATGTTGGCAGGATGGTGAGGGCGGGCCCAAGGGAGGGACAGCCCGGGGAATGGTGACTGGCAGTAGCTTTGCCTCCCTCCCCTTTGGACATTTCTTCAGCACTTTTCTTTTCCCCCTCCAGTGAATTCAGAACCGAAGTCCTATGTCTCCCCAACACCAGGCCAACCATGGCACTTGGGCTCTCAGAATCTGATGCTTTTGTGACCAACTGATCTCAGCACAGAACACCCCAGCACTGAGGGGGTAGAAGGCCTATGGGCATGGAGAGAGTGGTTGTGTTATCCTGAAGAAGCAAACATGTGCGAACTCTTTGCTGTGTGGAAATGTCATTTCTGTAGTCTACCCCACCTTCATCTTCCACTCCTCCCCAGGCAAGTCCAGATGCTTCTAGAAGGCCAGCTTCCAGCTGGGAGTGTAGGAGGTGTGCTCACTCCACCAAAGTTAACAGCAACCAATAAAAATACTGGGAAGGATTGTGAGTCTGTATCTGCCATGCCTTAGGAACTGGGGGCAAAGACGTGTGGGGTGAGGCAGGTGAGGATCTAGAAGCCATTCTCTCACAATGGGAGGCAGGATGGAAGCTGCCCAGTTTTCTGGCTTTTTGCCACCAGGTCATGAGGAAACTACATGACCAATGATCCACCTAGCCAAGCTATGATCCCCTCCAGACCCCACCCTAGGCCTGTATAGGCAGGTACCAGTGAATGTTAAAAGAATGAAGGTACTTGTCTCTTATCCTNCATCTACCCATTCAGGGANGGGAAANGGCTAGGACATTAGAGTCTGTTCTTGAAGGNAGAGAATGAAAGAGTGACCTTCCTTTCCCTAAGACCTGGTTCAGTCTCAAACAGTCCAGTAATCTCTCCCTTAAATCAGGTGGAAAGATCTCACGGAAAAAGTAATTCTAGTTAAACATTTACAGCTCCCTGGGGCAATGCCACCATTGCAGCTACTGCCAGGGAGCTTTCCAGTGTGAAGTGCCATGTGTCTCTCGGCCCCCACACACTAGTTTGGCTTCAGGAGAGATGACTCATTTTATTACTCTTAACTTGACCCTATCTTTCCCACTTTAGGTTCCAACTCTGCAGTTATGCCATACCCTCCCCCTTAACAGTCGGGCCCCTGGGAGGTGAAGGGGTAAACCACAAAGTTTGGGGAAAGGCAAGGTCGCATACCTCTCAAACAAGGAAATAAGAAGACTGAGTAACTGTACAATCTGCACGTAAAATGAGCAATCCCCCTTTGGCAGTGACCAAATGCACAGTCTCTGGCTTCTTGGGCTCAATCACAGTCCGAAGTTAGTAAGNCAGGGATGCTGTGAGATCACCAGGCATCATTTAACATGCACAGGGGCTCCAGCAGTTTGAAGGCGGTCCGTACAGTCAGGGTCCCGAGGCTCTCTCCCTCTCAAGGGCTCGGGCTCGGGCAGCTTTGGCCTCATCTTCCAGCTCATCAAGGAAACGCTCCTGAGCCACTGAATAGAAGGTGTAACCATCTGGCGCGGTGGGTTCAGGAAACCACAAAGCATATGGGCATTCCCTCCTTCTACCACCCTTGTTATTTCCCCAAATTAATTTTTGCTCCTTTTGAACCCTTAATTCAATTGTTATTACTAAACCGCTAGGAGCAGCGTACATACAGTAAGATTAGGTATTAACCCCATTCTGGCCCACACATTAAAGGCTGCACGTTTCGTTCCCTTCTCCCTAACCCCGTAAGTGGTATAGCAGGACGGATACAAATAGCTAATACCAGGGCGCCGATGCCCAGGCCGGTCACGATGTTCCGGGTCCGCCGCTGTGGCAGTGTTTTCTGCCACTGGGAAAGTTGCACCTGCCGCATAAACTGCAGTTGCGCGGGGGTCAATTTATCCCGCGATGGGTCGATGCGCTGAGCGAACGGGGCATTTCCATCCTTAGCATTCACAGGGTCACCAGCTCCGGGGGCCGCCATGTCGCTGCTCCGCCCTAAGTCGCCCAGTCCGGAACTCGCCGGGAATAGTAGTCTTTGACCGCCGCAAGGGACTCTGGGAGTTGTAGTCCGCGTGGAGTTTTCTGGGTAGAAACAGGGTCTCTCCGCCCTAAAGGAGGGGCAGGGAAGGCGAGAAGCGGTTGTGTTTTCTGATTGGCTGAGCGCTTCGTGGCAGTTAGGGCGCGAAAAGCTGTTGATAGTTCGAGGCTGTGGTGGGAATGACGTTTTCCTCAGATTCGAGGCAAGGACAAACATTGGAAGGAAAGGAAGAGTCCAAGGTGTGGCAGAAGATTCTGGGAATAAGCTAAGGAAACCAGTTTATGGACCCCGTGAATTGTCCCAGTGCTCCGAAAAATTTCTGAATATGGAAGGACCCTTGCGGCCCAGACTAGCTAACTCCAGTGACTTCCAGTTTGGAGCGGTTGCCACAGAGACCATCGAAAACGCTCTGCTTCACTTGGCCCAGCAGAATGAGCAAGCAGTGAGGGAGGCTGCGGGACGGACGGGCAGCTTCAGGGAGACCCGGATCGTGGGTGTGGATGCAGAGTCGGGGTCGGGCTTATGCGAGTCTTGAGAGCACTGACTTTTATTTTTCACTCAAATTATATTTTGTTAGTACTCTTTTTATGCTAGGTCGTGGGGCTTGTAAGCTGTCTCTTATACACATCTAGATGTGTATAAGAGACAGGTCCTAGCCTGGAACGCAACGCTCTCCGTAGTCCAGGCTAGCCTCCAACTCACAGAGATACGCCTGCCTCTGGCTCCCAAGGGGTGGTATTTAAAGGCGTATGGTATCATGTAGAGTTTTACTGTTCTTTTTGTAAACACGCTTAGAGTGCTTATTATTGACATTGCCTGGGATGGAAAGATGAAATAGCAATATAGTCATTGCTCTCAAACTATATACTTTGGGTGGGGATATTAAATATACAAACAAGTAGGTACAAGTATGGTTAGAATAATTGACATAGAGAATACAAGCTATTATGAGAATGTAATGGAGTGATAAGCTGCGGTCCAGGGATAGTGACATTTGAGGTACACCTTGAATGAATGGTGACATTTTGGTTGACGATAAAGGGAATCGCATCTCTACCAGAACAGGATACCATGAATAAAGTTTTGGAAGGCAGGATGGGGAGAAGGAGTGGAGGGTACAATTGTAGCCCAGGTTGGCCAGAGCATATAGAAAAGCAATAGAAATTAAGACCAGGAAAGTAGTTTGGAGATATTTCATGTAGAAATTTGAATGTCAATGGGGAGGACTTTATACTTGGTTTAGCAGGAAAATGAGAAAGTTACTAAAATTTGTTATTTAATTTATCGTATGTGTATGGGTGTTTTGCCAGCATCTATGTATATGCACCATGTGTATACTTGGTACTAGAATAAGCCAGAAGAGGGTGTCAGATCCTCTGAAACTGGAATTATAGGCANTTGTGAGCCACCTGATGTGGGTGCTAGATATTGAGCTCAGATCTGGAAGAGCAGTGCTCTTAACTGCTAAGCCATCTTCCCATCATGAAGACACTGAAACTTAAATGAGGAAGTGGTAATTTTTTGTAATTTTTGCTTGGTAAAAATGATTTGTATATATAAAGCATGGACTTGACTACAGTCTGTAGTCAGAGTGATAACAGAGGGGGTGACAAGAATGGATTTAAAACATCCCAAAGACAAAATCTAGAAAGCCAAATATTCATTTAAGAAATAAAGAAGTAAAGATGATTGTCAAAGGTTTGAGCCTCAGAGACTGGGAACATATTGGTGCCACTAAGAGAACCATGTCCACACACACGCAAAATACAAAAATAAAGAAATGTGACCTTTGTTTTAGGGGGAAATTGTTTTGATTTGGATCTACTGAGTTTTAAGATATTTGAAGATCATCCAGAGGAAGGTTAATAGCAGATTGTTTAAAAAGGTCAGAACTAGAAATAAAGGTTTTTAAAAATTATTTTCATGATACTCCTAGAAGGAGAGAAGAGAAGCAGGTCAAGGACAATTCCTTAGGAAACATTTTGTGTCCCACACACATACACATAAAATAAGGGACTGGAGAGAAGGCTCAGTAGTTAAGAGCTTATGCTGCTCTTCCAGGGCACCCAATTCAGTTCCCTGGAACCCACATGAGGCGGCTCACAACTGCCTCTAACTCCAGCTCCAGGGGATCCAACAACTTCTGGCTACCAAAGGCACTGCACACACACACACACACACACACACACACACAATTTTTAAAAATCTTTTAAAAAGTAAAATAATAAAACAAAGCAAAAAATAAAAAAAGTCCACTAACAAACAGTAGTTGGGGAGACAGGCACAAAACCAAACATTTTTGAAGCCACCAGGGAGGTTGGGAAGGGTAGTGGTCAGCAGTCTCAGATGCTTCCAGGGTATTAACAGAAATGAAGGTTAGAAGAGGACTGTGTTATTTTACAGTTTGAAAAATTTGCTGACTTTTGGAATAATAATTTTAGCAAATTGGGAAAAGTAGAAGGCAAATTGCAGAAGCTTCACCAAGTGAGTGATGAAGTGGAAGTAGCAGGAGTGTAAGTCAAATATTAAAGAAATTCAGCCATGCCGAGATGGCGAAGTGGAGCGGTATCTCAGAGACTGAAAGATCTTGTATGGAGTAGTCCATTTGAGCATGTTAAGTAGAGGAGGTAGAGACAAGCGCAAAGTGTGACCATAGTTCATTCTGCCTAACCCAAACTCAGTTTCCTTGAGAAACTAAAATAAAAAAACAGAAACAGTTCTCTGAATAAGTCCTAACAAATCCAAAACAAAATCAAAGATCTGGGAACAAGCATCCCCTGAACTAGGAAATAAAGCTCGAGGTCCAGCAAATAAAAAGACAAAGGTCTGGCTGGTAACATACAGTTGTGCTCAGTTCTCTTCCTCAATGGAGATTGTTAGCAGGGTTGTGGTCTTTGTAACATGGCATAGCAGTGTATAAATCTATTTGTAATTTGTGATAAGTATTTTGCNAAACTGTCTTTTGATAGCTTGACTTTGGTTTTTTTTTGTAGGTTTAAAAAAATTTGGGGGGGCAGGATAGATGGCTCAGTGGTTAAGAGCACTGGCTGCTCCTCCAGAGGACCCAGGTTCAACACCCAGCACCCACATGGCAGCTCACAACTGTCTATAACTCCAGTTCCACAGGATCTGACACCTTCATACCAATGCACATAAAATAAAGTTAAATAAATTATGAAAAAAAATTTTTTTGAGACTTGGTCTCATGTAGCCCAGTCTAGCCTTTAATTTACTATGTAAGTGAAGATGTCCTTGAACTCCTGATCCTCCTGCCTCCACCTGCTAAAATTACAGGCATTTGCCATCATGCCTGATAAATTGTTTTTCCTGTAAGAAAGTCCGATTTTCTTGGAAGACATATGACAGTATGATTATGTGCATACAGGCTGAGATGAAGAATCTCCAATCTGTAATTCTTTGCTGATCAATGATAAAGGTTCTTGGGTCTGCAGTTTTCTTTCCTGAGAACTGACATTTACCCTGTTTCCACCCTCTAATGATATTGCAAACTAAATAGAATTTTATCTGCGGCTGTTCTTTCAAAGGGAAACAGGAGCAGGATAAAATCTTGCCAGAGCATCTTACCCTCCCACCCTCTCAATGATCCTTCTCCTCTAAATCGGGTTGTGTCCTCTGAGTTAGGGGATGTTTCTTCAGAACAAGCCACTCCACAGTAACAATAGAGATTTACACAACAAACTGGTGGTGACCAGCTGCAAGGTGAATTGTGTTTGTAAAGCAATGGGAGTTCTGCAGAGGGTGGTTACTAAACAAACAGTGTCATAAAGACTATTGAACTCCAGGAGGGACCTTTCTGTTCCTGCCAACATTCCACTGAAAACAGAATATAGGGCTTAGGGTTTTTCATCCATCCAAGAATCTTCCATGAAGCTAGGGGTTCCCAGCATGAGGTAGAGACCAACTAGGCCAGCTGGTATATGTTTGTGTGTAACTGACCAACCTTTATCAGCTGAGACTCACAGGAAGGCTCAAGGCTCAAGGGTCACGGAGGGAGCTTGGTAAGCTCTTGCCTTTGGCACTGAATCGGCCTCCTTTCCATGCCTCTGCTCTGCCTATTGGCGGCAAAGGAAACCAAGCTGAGCTTTGGTTGTTCCCGTCTCGTCCTTCTCACCGCCTGACCCTTTTCTCTCAGCTCCATCATGGCTTTTACACAATGCCAAGAGTTCACGGAGTGGCTTGGGTTGCATCTTGTGAATTAAGCTCTTCTTTCCTGTTTTGGCAGAGTTTGTTTTTCTCCTGTCTGAACAATGGTGTCTGGAGAAATCTGTGAGCTACCAGGCTGTAGAAATCCTAGAAAGGTAAAGTCTGTGCATAAGGCCTTTGTGCTAGTGCCCCTCAGAGTGGGCCGGTGCCTAGATCTTTCCACAGCACTAGTGGCTCCTTACCTAGATGCTGGCCTTGCACCCTTCTTTGACTTGCAAATGTAGATCTCCTAGCCAGCATCTGTTACCCGACAGGATCAATGGAGCATGTCTACAGCACCAAGTCCCTTTAGTTGGTGTGATTGTGAGTTACTCTCCATCCTTTTCTTCCCTTACAGGTTTATGGTGAAGCAGGCAGAGAACATCTGTCAGCAAGCCACAGTCCAGTTGAGAAATAAAAAGACAGAAGTGCAGAACTGGAGGGCTCTGAAAGAGCAGCTTTTCAACAAGTTTATCCTGCGTTTGGTGTCGTGTGTCCAGCTGGCCAGCAAACTGTCTTTCCACTACAAAGTAAGGAGCTGGGTTGCTTGTGGGCACCTGAGTGTTAGGAGGAAAGCAGCTCAGTGAAGGTGGCTGTGAGAAACCCACTTCTAAGCTAGGTGATATTACTCATGTGGAAATTCCAGAGTGTAATTATGCTTCCTAAGCATACCTCCTGAATCCACACACAGTCACACAGAGGCAGTTATTAAATAGCCCGAAGTTCTGTTCCCAAAGTATAATTGCTGGACAGATGCCATCATTCATACAGGTCACCTTTCCTCTCCTTGGACTTAAGGACAGTTTACATAAGGTACCTGAATTACCAACATGCTTATCAGCATTAAAGGCAAATGATTACACCTAAAAAGGATGAACTGTTTCCACATTACTCTCCAGTAAAATACCACTCGTTCAGCAAATATTTATTGAGTTCTTCTATGGCTAAATGTTTCAGTAGATACCATGGCTACCACAGTAAAAAATATTGTCTGTGCTCTCAAGGAATCCCTTACCCAATAGGAAAAGGCATAGGTGTAAACAAGGTGAAAAGGTGATGTTAGTGTAAACCCAGGGCTAAGAAAGAACCTCATCAGCTTGGGGAGTCAAGGAAGTTTATTTAGAGAAAAGGAATTATTGAAATTGGTAGGTGGGAGATAGTGGCTACAAACAAAAATGAAACAAAATTAGGAAGGGCAGGGAGAAAGGAGCAGGTAGAAGGGGAGGGGAATCCATCATGGGAAATGACTTGGAGAAGGGCAACCCTGTGTAACTGCAAGTAATCCCGCTTGCATAATTTAGTGGGATTACCAAAAGAGAAGACTGGTGTGAGCTTGAAGTGCTTTGTGGACGCTGCTGGGGTTTATGACCTGCATCCTGACAGCTGACATCTTTCCTCTGCTTTTTTTTTGCTCAGATAGTCAGCAACATTACAGTCCTGAATTTCCTCCAGGCTCTTGGTTATATATGCACCAAAGAAGAGCTGCTAGAATCAGAGCTTGATGTTTTGAAGTCCCTGGACTTCCAAATAAACCTGCCCACTCCTTTGGCATATGTGGAGATGCTCCTTGAAGTTCTAGGTACTTTATTAAATGTGTCAGGAGATGTGGGCTGGAGACTTCCATAGGGGGAAAAACAAACATGCCCAGGGATTTGGGAACAGGAGACACAACCTACCAATGAGGAGCAGTAAGAAGCCTGTGTGTTTCTGGATGACTGAAAATGTTCCCCCCAGCACTAGTCAGGGAAGGTAGCTCAGAGTCTCAGCACCTGATTTCTATTTGGATTCATTAGGCATTTTCTTTTCTTTTTTTGAGACTGGCTGTCTTGGAACTCTCTCTGTAGATTAGGCTGGCTTCCCAAGTGCAGGGATTGAAGGTGTGCACCACCATGCTCAGCTCATTAGGCACTTTTCTTATTGCAGGATCCAAGAGCTGGGTTTATGGAGAAGCATAAGACAGAACTGTACTGTAATTGTATATATGTATTACAGATGGAGATCTGTCCTTTAAAATTAACCTTCTGGCCAGACACATAACTTTAATACCAACAGTTGGGAGGCAGAGGCAGGTGGATCTCTAAGCTTGAAGCCAGCCTGGTCTACACAAAGTTCCAAGCCAGCCAGGGCTACACAGNGAGACCCTGTCTCAAAATAAAACTGACCTTCTGCTAACAGAGCTTTCATAGTAGTGTGTAACAATCAGGAAGCACATTAGCAACGTATCAGCAGTATGTCCTAAGATTATGACTAGAGAACACAACTTCATGCTGTCTTTCATGCCCATACTCTGTGTAGGGTACAATGGCTGTTTGGTCCCAGCCACACAACTACATGCAACTTGTCTGACCCTCCTCGACCTGGTCTATCTTCTGCATGAGCCCATCTATCAGAGCCTGTTGAGGGCTTCAATTGAGAATTCTACCCCCAGTCAGCTGCAAGGGTAAGAAACTTTTCTAGGGTAGGCTCCTTCTGGGGTTGCGTAGTAGGGGACAGATCATATGAATATAGGGCATTTGGGGTTTGGAGCTTGGTATAGTACTTGCCCAGTAAATTCAATACCCAGCACTAAGAAAAAACAGGTTAATTGGTTCTTACTGACTTCGATTACGTGACTCACATGCTGATGACTGAACCCAATCAGGAAAACCCTAAAGGTTTTTACTAGTAAATGTAAATTACTTCAAACAATTAACATTCTTTTCTAGTTCTTCTTTTGCAATTAGTTAAAATTTGAGTGCTGGATTGCTTTTATAGTCACTTGAGGGGGAAAAGCCTGTCACATGGCTGTAACTTGGACAAAAGTATTTGATTACTGTAAAGTCAGACTGGCCAAAGCCTCACAATTACGTTTGTTAGGAAGGGAGATGGAACAAAAGGCCCATCAGCCACTCAAGACACAGGTGCATGTTTTAATCGCAGTTGAGCTGGGGGACAATGGGACAGATCAGCTANTACCTGACCACTTTTTCCTCTAAAAGTCCAAGACAAGCAACATGAACAACTCATAGTTGAAGTTCTATGACCCTAGAATGTAGAATCACATTTCATACTAGTTCCAAAATTAATATGGTTTTAATTATTCAGGGAAAAGTTTGTCTCTGTGAAGGAAGACTTCATGCTGTTGGCAGTTGGAATCATNGCAGCAAGTGCTTTCATCCAAAACCATGAATGTTGGAGCCAGGTACGCACCACTGAGCAGGGCCAGCATGATCAGAATTTGTTTAATAGAAAGCATTCCCTGTCAGTTAAAGGAACACAGAGGACAGTCTGNAGAAGATAAGTGCCAGGACCCAGGAACTGGGTGAACAGTCAAGAAGGGAGGGCTGGAAAACTAGAGTAGGATGGAAAGGTTTCCATTTTCTTTTATGAAATTGGAAATAGAGGCTCAAGTTCAGTTTGTTCATCTCTTTATAATTATGACCCACTGTTTTATCTTTAACAGAGGGAAACAACTAACTAGAGAAAGAGTCCATGGTAACACTATCAGGGCCATGACACTTGGCCATCAGCAAACATAGGAATCTGGATTTAATTTTGGGTTCAGAAAAATGAAGAGCTTGTTAGGCTTGGGAGACTATCTCAAGCAAGTATTTATGTTTGTGTGTGCATGAGAGTGTTTGTGCGGTAAAATATGTTGAGATCTTTTAGTAATAAGAAACCTGTCTTTGTGAAGGTTGTAGGCCATTTGCAGAGCATCACTGGCATTGCCTCGGAAAGCATTGCTGAGTTCTCTTACGCAATCCTGACTCACAGCGTGGGAACAAACACTCCTGGGCAAAAGCAGCCTGTTCCCCACAAGGCCGCCAGAGCTCTGAGGACTGCTGAGTCCTCTAACACATGAGGCTGGCTAACCCCGACACAGAGCCTGCTGTCACTGTATTCTCCTCCTCTTTGTTTACTTTCATACTCAGGGTACAAAAGTTCCAAGTTTCCTTTGAACACTACTTTGTATTCCAATGTCAGGCACTTTTTTCTACATCAGAGATAGTTATGGTGGACAAACATGTCCCCTTGTGTCATAGCAGGCTAAAAACATCAAAGAATTGGAGAGAGTTAGATTATGAAATTGGTTCATTTTTGTTTGATAAGACATTTAATTTTTCCTAATTTAATCTCATTAACAGGGAACATCAGATATAGAGATAAGGATTACCCAGGGTTTTAAAAGACTTTTGAGTGACCTTGACTGAGTATCTTGGAAGTAGTCATTCTTCCCTTGCTCCCTACAGCTGTTTGTTCTTTCTTTCTTTCTTTTTTTTTTTTTTGAGACAGGATCTCACTATTTGGCTGTGGCTGGCTTGTAACTCACTATACATACCAGGCTGGGCTGGAATTCAGAGATCCACTTGTCTCTGCCTCCTGAGTTCTGGGATTAAGTACCATCATGCCTGGCTTACTACCTTATTTTATTTTTTAAACTAAAACATGTTTCAACAGAATTTCTACAAAACTGACGGGAACTCAATTCTTCCAGAATACAAAATACTCAATTTTAAAGAAAAACTTACCGTCACACCTCTTGGTAATTAACAGACCATAGCAAATCCTTTATTACAAATAATTAAATCTCTCCATGTCTCAAACAGTATCAAACACCATTTTGTAATTCTAACAGATAGCAGAGTAGCATTCAACACTAGAATTGTGTGAGGAAAGAGTTAAACTTCCAGCTTCTGACCTGGTGTCCTCTTCCCACATCATCCAACTGTGTGCCACTAACATCATCTCAAAACTTTTCTGTTTCATATTTTAAGTGCAGGAAGTTGAGAGAGATAAAATCCAGTGAAAACACATCAATGTCAATTCAACTAACTTAAAAAAACAAAGCAAATTTAAATTAGTTGTTTTCAGGGGAAAGAGGGAAAGGAAAGCATGGGGTTGAGTCAAAACTATGGCAAGGGCTGTTTGCTATCCACGGCATCTTGTAGCTCTGGAAACTATCTGTCATAGGGTATTTTAAAATAAAGTGGCTTTTGTTTCTTTTGGTATTGTAAACATGTGGTTTAATATTACCCAGATTTAATTTAAAGCATCTTTCCAAACCAAACCAAATATAAAACCTTAAAGGCAAACATCCCCTAGGGAATAAGTCACTTGTTATAGAACTGTGAGGACACCCAAGCAAGACCCCACTTGAGATTTGTCAGCATGAACTTGAGCGCTTTCGTCCACTGCTCCTCAGAGTTAAACTGGGTTTTGATGGAATAGGAGCCNCCACTGCCTCCAGTGTCTTCAATCTTGCCTTTCTCCACATCCATCCTGCAGATGGACAAAGCAGAGCTCATTAGAAACGGATCCAAGTTAAGTCAGCTCAGGCAAATGGGCAGGGACTTGATCATGAGACCATTCACGTCATTTTATCTAACAGAGAACGCTTGGCGAAGAACTACTGCTAGTGTGTATTTTGGATTTGCTTGAAACCCTAAAATCAAAGGCTGTCACAAGAGCCTCATTGTCATTGCAGAGTACAAGGACAGGACACACACCCAAACAGATGAGAAGTCTGGAACAGGAGAGGAGTGAAGATTACAGTACTCTTCACTGTCTGCCTAGGCATCCCTGAACTCAGGGAACAGAAAGGGAGGCAAAAGAAATAAAAACTTTGTAGTAAGGTGTGAGAAAATTCAACTTTACTCCTTTTCTCATTACGAAGCACAAACTGACCTTCATTTATTTATTTATTTATTTATTTATTTATTTATTTATTTATTTATTTTTAATAAGACAAATTGACCTTTAAAATCACACATTCTTCCTGCCTCAGCCTCCCAAGTGCTGGAATTATAGGTATGCTGCACGAAAAGCCTTTCTGAAATGACGCTGCAAACTTGAGCTCTGTGCCAAGAAAATCCCCATTTTCTCTTACTCCAGGGACCAGGTGGCCACACTTTGTTCTGCTTGCAATATCAAATCAGTCCATGCCCATCAGTGNCCTGTGATTGTGCACTGTTTTCTTCTTGCCATTTTTACCGTCTCTTTCCATTTACTGGCCCTTTAATTCAGTTTAGTCCCTGCTACAAGTTCACTGAGCCCTAAGAGGATAAGGGTGAACTCTCACCTGTATGGAAGACAAAACCGTGTCTCGCCTTTCTCCACCTCTTCTTTGAACTGCTGCACACAGTCGAGAAAAGCTACCATTGCATGGTCAAACTTGTTGTCCCAGAAAAANCGCAATCCCCCAGAACAGTATAACGGCAACTCCTGCCCAAGAAGAGAGAACTGGATGTGGGCATGTTCCCCAGTCATTACCTGCCCTCCAATCACCCAAGCTTTGTCTGCACCCACCAGAACATGTATTGTAGTTGACTGATGTCTTCTATAACCCTCAACAACTCCAACAGCCCTGGTCAAAACCAACTCACAGCAGCTTCCCTACCGATGGAAATTTACCAGTATATTCCCGCCCTCAAGTGCATGCTCTCCTCCGATCTGCCCAGACCCTTTCTCAATAGGCTGTTGGAGAAACCTGAATTTTCTCTATAAACCCCATAGAGCTAAGTCTGAACAAGATGTTGGCTCCTTATGAGATAGTCTGAGAAAGAAACTGAAAAATGTCAGCAGGTATAGAAACTAAACCTTTTTTAAAACACAATGTCTTGTGTACTTTAGGCAAATGCAATATCACCAAGCTACATCCCTAGTCCCCAAATGAACCCATTTTGTTAGGATAAACAAGAACTCTAACTCCCAGAGTACCTTAGACTTGTCTGTCAGAGACTCCAGATATGAATGATTTCCATAGGGAACAAGNCGGTACCTAAAGTAGAGAGACAGAGAGAAGGCTACCAGACTCTTCCTACAGTGGTTATTGCAAAGCTGCAACCCAGTAATTTTCAATCTGCATCTTACCCAAGGATTTTATTACTTATTATTCCAACACCCTATAGAGTCCATATTCAAAGACTTTACTAAAAAGATTCCATCTATTATATAATGGGGTGTTTATCAACTAATGTATGTTTTGGCTTTGTTTTGTTCTTAAAATGACAGATCTCCCTATATAGGCCAGGTTGACCTTGAACTTTTGATCCTCCTGCCTCAACTCCCCCAGTACTGAGATTACAAGTGTTCAGCACTGTGCCTGGTATTTTGGTTTAGAAGGTGTGTATAACTTGAGGCCTGNGGGTTGCCCTAGTTCCAGGATAGCTATGAATGAGGGTCAACACATTTGTAAACCACAATATCATGTCATAGTATCAAAAGGTTGAACACCCTGGTAGGTTTGTAAAAACAAACACTGAAACTTTGTTCGGAAAAAATTAGGTTCTGGAGACTTTGGGGACCACTGCTGGAGTCATGCAGTTTGATGGTGACTGCTCCATGACATCACAGGCAAGAGCCCTGTAATGACGGGAAACAGTGCACAGGCCCTCACCCACAGGAAATTCTGTCTGCTGGCAGCAAGGGTTCTTGCCATAGTGGAGCAGTACCATGTGGCATGGAAGATTACGTCAAAGCCACACCTCACCCAAGTGCTGTGGAAGAACTGCATTTTCTCACCTCTGAAATTTCAGACCCATCTTATTGGCTAGGGCATGGAGCAGCAACACTGTCTGGCCCCAAGCAGCATTGATTTCGTTCCATTCCACAGGAACACTGGGCAAGCGACCTAGTCTGAAATTATTGATTGTGCCAAATTGTCCACTGTGCCTACAGAGAAGGGCAGAAAGGGGGTCAGGGGAGAAATAGAGATTATAAAACTTTTGAGATTTTCCATTTTCACCCCAAACCTAGCATAACTTCTTTTCCTTATCTTCAGATGCATATATCTAAGCTCTGCTTGGCTGCCCCAAACCTAAGGCATCATCTTTCCCCCTGCTGTTTCAATGTCCAAGCAGAACCGAGTCACTGAATACTCTCATGCTTCTCCCCCAACAAAAAACAAAAAAACCAAAACAAATATCAAAACCAAACAAACCCACCAGGCTCCACTGAGTCTGTCTCCTACCTCTCTCTCTTTTAGATTTATTTACTTTTACTTTATGTGTATGAATGTTTTGCCTGCATGTATGAATTTCCACCAATGCATGCCTGTTGGAGTTTTTGGAACTGGGGTTACAGATGGTTGTCAACCACCATGTGGGTGCTGGAAATTGAACAAGTTCTCTGCAAAAGCAACAACTGCTCTTAACTGCTGCTGAGCCATCTCTCTACCTCCCTCCTACTTGTCTTAAATCTGTCTATTTCCCTCTATCTCAATGCTGCTATTCTTTTCCAGTTTAGAGTCCCAGCAACATACCTCCTTCCCAGGTTATTTCTCACCCTGTTAAGTAAAGNTACCATCCACAGATGCAAATATCCTTACATCACTTCCCTGTCTGAAATGCTTCAATAATTCCCTCTGCCTTTGGGGTCAATTCCAAATGCCTTAATAATGGTACTTCTCCAGTTTCATATCCAGTCACTTGCCCCTTTACACTCAATCTTCAGTCATAGTAAGATCCGTCTAGTTCTTTCAATTTACCACTCCCTTGCTCCTGTTTGTTTGCACACGATGTTCTCTTTGCCAGAACAACTCCTCCTCTGTAGACATCTATTTCACCCCTCAGACATATCAGCCTTCTCTGGGTGAAATTTTCCATGCAGCGTCCCCAAATGGGAAGGTACCCTTTCATGTTCTCCCAGTACCCTGGGCCCATTATCACACTGTATCACACCAGCCTATTATTTATGCCTTCTTTCTAGGTAATAAGGAACTGGTATACTGTATATTGTTTGCTGTCCCCTTCTGGTGCTTAGCACAATGCTTTCCACACAGCAGACACTCAATAGTTGCTAATTCAGTAATAAATACATGATGAGCCTGGGGTTAATAAATCAGCACCAGGGTTGGAGATGGCTCAGTTGTTAGGACCGCTGGCTGCTCTTCCACAGAACCCAGATTTAATTCCCCATACCCACCCTGAGCTCATAAGTTTGTTACTCCAATCCCAAGGGCTCGGACAACCTCATCTGGTCTCTGGGTACTAGGCACGCATGTGGTGCAATGACATATGAAGGAAAACACCCATACACATGAACATCATAAAATTTTAAAAGCAACACCATGCAACACCAGGCAACACCAGGATTTGGTGGGCAGACACCACTAAACCGTTGGTTTTTGTTTTGTTTTGTTTTTTGTTTTTTCTAAGACAGGGTTTCTCTGTGTAGCCTTGGCTGTCCTGGAACTTGCTCTGTAGACCAGGCTGGCCTCAGACTCACAGAGATCCTCCTGCCTCTGCCTCCAGAGTGTTGGAATTAAAGTTGTGAACCACCACTGCCTGGCTAACCATTCTAGATTCTTACTTGTACACACTCAAGTGTGAGCACACTTGAGTGTNCNCACACGTACACCGCACATTTTACCTATCCTATTACAAGGAATGACATAAACCTGGCTTCAGTGAAGATGGCCTACAGTGCCTCTTCTATGGGGAGATGGTCACCCCATAGATGGTTTGTTGCTAACAGATATGAAGTGCTTCCCAGATGTGCCTCCTCCAACCCCCCAGCCCTCATTACCAGATATGGAAGGTCGCATTAAAGACGTTGGTTTTCTTCAGNTTGTCCAGCTGCATCTGGGCATACCGCATCTGGTTTTCTACNCTCTTCAGCTCATCGTCCAGCTCCAGCTGCTGTCTTTTAAATTCACTGTATTCCCGCTGGTACCTGTGAGCAGCCACGGGGACCATAAAAGGCTGACAGTGGAGGCTGCAGGCTCTTCTCATCATTCTACTGAAGGATTTACTCTAGCGGTATAGTTATATCTAATTACAGAACTCTACTTTTGGCACTGATTCCTCTCAGAGGAATATTTTGCCTACAAGGTATAAAAATGTCTCAAATTCCAGATGCCCATATTTAAAAATATAGAAGAAAAAAAAGACTCTTGTGAAGTATGACAAAAAAACTTCTGTATTTTTTATTTGTTTTTTTCAGAAGTGAAATAATTAAGTTAAGAGTGGGTCTCTAAGCCAGGCATGGTGGCGAATGCCTTTAGTTCCAGCACTCGGGAGGCAGAGGCAGGTGGATCTCTGTAAGTCTGAGGCCAGCCTGGTCTACAGAGCAAGTTCTAGGATAGCCAAGGCTACTCAGAGAAACCCTGTCTCGAAAAAACATAAAAGAGTGGGTCTCTCATGACCTTTATTTATTTGTGTGTGGGTGCGAGTTCAGGGATTGAACTCGGGTCATCAGGCTTGACAGAAAGTGCTTTAACCTACTGACCCATTTAACTGACCCAAGAGTGATGTTTTCAGAGCNCTGGTGCCATCACTCTACTTAACTAACAACATCCCTTCATCACTTATTATGTCAAGTCTCCATCCATGGCCCTCCCTCCTGACACTCCTGGAAACAAGCCCAGCAACAACATGCAGGATTTGGAGCAGACCCGGTACTGACAGCTGACCTAATCAGACATGTTCAGCTGGAAAACATTCCCTCTCCTGGTGCTAGAGGCAGGAAGGCAGAAGAGNAGGGCAAGCACTCACTGAGCTTCCTCCTGATCCAGTCTCTCCGCCTCAGCCTGGACCTTCTCCAGGTTTTCTGCCACTACCTTGCGGTTTTTTTCCACATCTTCTAGCTCCTGGATCAGCCTCTCCTCCTCTAAGGCCAGCTCTTTCAGCTCCCTCTGTAGCTGTTCACTGTCATCCTCATTCATTTGCTCTAGGATCTCCAAACAGCGTCTGCCAAGGACACATACCGTCTATTTGACTAGAGGGCACCTGTTGTTCCACGTGCCTGAGGGGGGCAGTGCTCTTGAATCCCAAGGGCCGAGCAGTTTCCCTGGCCCAGACCCTGGCCCTGGAGGTACTTACTTGTAGTTCTGACATTCATTTTCAGTGACATTGAGCTGAGTGTCCAGCTGGTCTAAGAGAGTATCTGTGCATTCTTCACACAGTGGGTGATCCACATCTGTCTGACCCGACATGATGTCAAAAAGGTCTCCAGTGACCTGGAAGCACGAGACAGTCAGGCTAGGGCCTCTCCTGGGCTATCTGCCCAGTCAGTCCCTATAACAACTACACATAATTTTTGACAGTGAAATGAGGCCAACTTGCCTTGAGTCTTCGGCTGAGATTCTCCATGGTGCCACCATCAGATGCCTCCCCGATCAGAGTGAAGCTATTAGCGCTTTCTGTAGACATCATCCTGCAGATAGCCCCCCGCCCATGGGCCACATGAGGGAGCAGAGAGGCCTCCTCCACCTACTGCACTGCTCGAGCGCTGGCTGAGGGGCCTCAAGGTTCATACCCACTCCTAGCCCGAATGGACCTCCCAGGGGTACCTATCTCCCAAGGGAAGGCCATGCTGGTCTTCCACAGGGGCACTACTCAGCAGGTTAGCCTGGATGGACTAAGGAGAGAGAGGGGACATCAAAAATTCATATGTATGCTTACAGCAAAAAGGAAGGAGAATCAAGAAAGACCATTTTTTTAATATTACACTTCTTGATAGCAACTTTTACCTGCCACATTGATGAGAACTAAGAACCTGAACATCTAACAAGTACTACTAAAAAACTTCTCAAGAACCCATTTCAATCGCTCCCTCAACATCCCTCACTTCTTCAACATTAGTGGTAGTAACCCTTTTCACTGTGGGAATGGCTACAGAGAAAAAAAAAAACAATGCTGAAAGGTCGTGTATAAGGGAACACACCTTTCCTAAAAGAGCCAAAAGGCTAGATGATAATTCATCTACATCACCTGGTCCCAAGTCCTAATTCCTAGGGTTAATTAAAATTCCCTTGGCCGTTGGCAAGAAACAGGGAACTGAGGACTAGTAAGCACCTGGCTGGGGGGATGAATCTTCGAGAGACACCATCCTGGCGAGTTTCAATAAATGGCTCCTGAGAAAGAAATAAGAGAGCATTAGAATTCTGGCAACTTAAACTGGAATCTATTTCCCCAAAAGCCTGAGAACTATTTGACTTTAGCCTCGATTGATAACCACAAAACTTGATAAACCAGAGCAACTTAAGAAGTGGGTAGTGTCTGGGCTAGGAGATGGCTAAGTAAATACCATTCTTTCTATTCAAGGAAGAGGGCCTAAGTTCAGATCCCCACAGTTACACAAACAAATAAACGGGGCATGGTGGCACATGCCTTTGATCCCAACACTCTGAGAGGCAGAGACAGGTAGGTCCCTGTGAGTTTAAGGCCAGACTGGTCTGCATAGCTCAAGAGCCAAGGGTGACATAGACCCAGTCTCTGAAACAAACAAACCAAACCAAAACAATAACAACAAAAAACTCCCACAAAACCAAACCAAACAGAAAAACAANCAAAGGGTGAGCAGGGTGTAATTGTAATTGTGAGCACCTGTAATTGTAGAATGGGGAGATCTTCCTACCCCCTCCTCCCCCGGCCTAAGCAGCCAGCCAGCCTAATCTGCAAGCTCCGGGATCAGGTCCAGGCTAAAGACTGTCACAAAAACTAAGGTGGAGACGCACAGTCTTTGTATATGTGGACTAAGAAAGGGTCCACAGCACTGACAACTTCCAAGTATAAGTTGATTGATTGCATTCTTTGGTGGGGAACAGCATTTCCTAAGGATACTATACTTTATTTGTGGTTCAATTTGCATTTTCTCAACACTTACTAGTTAGAGAAGCAAACACCCTAAATCATGATACAAGGAAAAAGGCAGAACGGAGTGCAATGAAGCTTGCCATATCATAAAGAAAAAAAAAAATGTTTATTTTAGTGCACTTTAAAGAAAGCAGTGGGCCNGCCGGTAACAGAACTGCATGCCTATTGTCAACAGTTTTATAACATTTCTTTATGTTCAACATTTTATAGTATCACTGGCTTCAGCTGCCTGCCTCTTTCACTTCTTGGCAGGTTTTCTCTGGCCTCTGCATCCTAGACTACATGCAGAGCATGTGGCCAGAATTAACAGCCCTCAATCCACTTCAGGTATGCTTTCCTGATAACAGACGGCCAGGTGGATATACTTGCTTATTACTCTGGCAAGATAAATCTCAGGGGTGAAGCCAACGCCCTCTAACAGGGTGCCGCTCCACGTGCCCACTGGTGCTTGACTATGTCTTCTTCCTAGGCTTCCTTCCCTTCCCCATCTCTCTTCTCTGCTTCCTACTAGAGTCCCCTAGGATCCTCTCCCAAATAAATCACTTCTACTTAAACAATGACCTGCTCCCCACAAAACAAAAGCAACTTTTTTTTGTTTGTTTTTTTGGTTTTTCGAGACAGGGTTTCTCTGTGTAGTTTTGGCGCCTTTCCTGGAACTCACTCGGTAGCCCAGGCTGGCCTCGAACTCACAGAGATCTGCCTGCCTCTGCCTCCCGAGTGCTGGGATTAAAGGCGTGCGCCACCGGCACAAAAGCAACTTTCAACATCTATCTTTAGTAATGAAAACCATCTCTATTATTATTACTATTATTATTATTTATCATCACTGTGCAGAGCCCATGCAAAGCAAGGAAGGGCTCTATCACTGAACTATACACCCAGCTTTATCACTGACAGCATCAAAATTTAAAAATGACAAATATTCTAACACTGCTAATCTGTTATGTCTGTGGTAAATATACAACCCACTGTCCAAATGAGATATGTTTGTGAATACAGAGGAATGGAGACAATAACTATAGAGAATAGAAGATATGAACCAAGAATGCCCTGGAGCAACCCAAATCCACAGGTCATCCCATCTCTGATCTTAGTCATTTACTTTTAAAAATTACACTCATTTATTTATGTGTGGGTGCATGCACATGCTATAGTACAAAGGGCAACTAAGTCAGTTATCTTTCCGCTGTGTGGAGTCCAGGGTTTGAACTCGGATTGTAAGGCTCTGAGGCCAGGCTGGCTGGAAACTTACAACCACTTTTCTGCTTCAGCCTTCCAAGTACCTAGAATTACAGATATGAGCCACTATGCTGGTCTATAGCCACATTTTTTAACCATTTTAAAATTATTTATTTATTTATTGGTGTGTGTATGTGTGTGCACAAGTGCACACACAAACTTAGGTGGTCAGGATGAGTGGTAAGTACCCTTACCCACTGAACCACCTTAATGGCTTTATAAGTCCTTTTTTATTGTTGTTATTGCTCCCCACCCCCCAAGACAGGGTTTCTCTGTGTAGCCCTGGCTGTCCTGGAACTCACTCTGGAGACNAGGCTATCCTGGAACTCACTCTGGAGACCAGGCTAGCCTGGAACTCACAGAGATCTGCCTGCCTCTGCCTCCTAAGTGCTGGGATTAAAAGCATGTACCATCACTGCTTGGCTATAATTGTTTTTTAATGGATGACTTATTCAGTAACCCTGTGCCTTGGAGTACACTTTGGTACCTCCAACGATCCATAGTGGACTGGCCATGAGCAACTTTCTTTTTTTTCTTTTTCTGCAGTGCTGGGGGTTGACTCTAGGAACTTGCACCTGCTGGGCAAGCATATACCAGAGCTATAACCCCAGGCCTTAACTTCGTTTCTTTCTGTTTGTTGTTTTGTAGGGTGGGTCTCATGTATACTGGGCTGACATCAAACCTGCTATAAACATAAAAATGCCCTTGAACTTCTGATCCTCCTGCCTCCAGGCCCAGTTTAATGTGATGCTAGGGATCAAAACCAGGGCTTTGTGCATGGTAGGCAAGCTCTCTACCATTGAGTTATAGC
Organism: Neotoma lepida; assembly: GCA_001675575.1. Taxonomy (NCBI): domain Eukaryota; kingdom Metazoa; phylum Chordata; class Mammalia; order Rodentia; family Cricetidae; genus Neotoma; species Neotoma lepida. The sequence continues at coordinate 329,127 of LZPO01087168.1, read as the reverse complement.
CCCACCCCTCACTGGCAATAATTTTATAGATTTACTTATTACCTGTGTGTGTTCCCGGTGCCCATAGCTGTCTCTTATACACATCTAGATGTGTATAAGAGACAGATGCAACACCATGTCTGGCTGGATTATCTCTTCTTCTTCTTCTTTTTTTTTTTTCTTTTCTTTGTGGTTTTTCGAGACAGAGTTTTTCTGTGTAGCCCTGGCTGTCCTGGAACTCGCTCTGTAGACCAGGCTGACCTCAAACTCAGAGATCTGCTTGCCTCTGCCTCCCAAGTGCTGGGATTACAGGTGGGCAACACTGTGTCTGGCTGGAATATCTCTTATTAACCACTCTTTATTATTAACCCCCAAAATCTGGGGTCACCAAATATTCTGCAGAAATCCAGTCTGTACTCTGGTGTTTTCATGTCAGCCTCCCATTCAGCATATTGTGAGGAGGATAGGGAGACGGTACTTCTTTTACCTCTCCTGAGTGAGCCTCTTCCTCCTGGGTCTCTCCTGGTTTCGCCTGGGCTGTGGTAAGTAATGGAGCTAAGGGTAAGGAAAATCTTGGGTCAGAACAGTCTTCTCAAAGCAGGAGAGCTTCCCAAAGCATGGGAAAGAACCCAAAATAGCCTCACTACCAGTCCCACCCCACCATAATCTATCTCTCTCTCTAGATAGGGCCTCACTGTGTAACTCAGGAGGCAGAGACAGAACAATCTCTATGAGTTTGAGGCCAGCCAATGGTTACAGAGTAAGACTTTGTCTAAAAATAAAAAATAAAAATAAAATGCTTTTAAAAAGAAGAAAAAAGAGGCTGGATAAATCATTTAGCAGTTTAGAGCACTTGTTGCTCTTGCAGAGGACCTGCCTAGGTTTGATTCCCAGCACCCACAAGATTGGAACTATGTAGACAGACCAGACTGGCCTTGAACTCACAGAGATACACTTGCCTCTGTCTCCTGAATGCTAGGATTAAAGATTTGTGCCACCACTATGGCCTTTTTTTAAATTCTTTACACAAAGAAAGATCCGTTTTCTTCCCGCTCTTCCTATTATAAGAATGTTAAAATTCTAAAAGCACATGGGTATCATAACATTGAGTCATACAGAAAGAGTTACAGTCTTTATGTCCGAGCCATTTACTTCAAGGTATTTGAGGGTAGAGAGGATGGATGGGTCCACAGACCAAACTTGATTGATCATGTGTCAGTAACTGTTGAAACTAGGTGATGGGCATGTAGGAATTCATTATATATTTAAAACCTTTTAACAAATTAGAACGATTTTAAAAAATTATGTGTATGTGTATACGTCTGAGTATGGGGTTGTGAACATTAGTGTAGTGACTGTGGACAGGAAGGTGTCGGATCACCTGGAAATGGAGTTACAAGCAGTTGTGAGTGACCGGACGTAGGAACTGAACTCAGGTCCTTTGGAAGAGCAGAAAGTTTTCTTAGCCACTAAACCATCCCTCCAGCCCCCTTTCATCACAAAAGTTGGCATAACTGGGAAAGAATGAAAAAAACTCCTGGGGAGCTGTAACCTGTCTGTATCCATGTATCAAGTGTGTAGAGATGGGGATGTGGTTAAGTGGTAGAACACTTGTCTAACATGAGCTCGGCCCTGGTCTCAAACCCTGGCATTGGGAGAAGGCAGAGGAGAGCCAGGTAGTGATGCATGGCTATAATCCTAGCACTTTGGAGGCAGAGAAAATTCAGTCATGTGTTTAATGCCAGTCTGGGTTATATAGTGAGACTCTATCTCAAAGACAGCAACAACAAAAACATAGCTAATATATGCACAGTATTTTTTTTAAGCATGAACTCCTGTCATTTAAGACATACACGAAATGAAACCATCCAGGCACAGAAAAGCAAGCACTGAATGATCTCATTCATATGTGGTTCATGTCATTCACACTGAGAGCAAAATGATGGTTCCTAGAGGCTGCAGGTGTGGGAGAGATGGGTGAAGGCCAACAGGCCGGTTAGATAGGAGAACTAAGTTCTGGCCTTCTTGTACAGTGGTGACCATGGGTAACAAAAGTCACTGCAAGCCCCAAAAAGCCAGAAGGGAAGATGAGGAATGTTTTTACCTCAAGGAAGAGACAAATGTGCTAACCCTGATTTGAGTATTAGATGTGTATTCAAACATCAAATGGTACTCACAAATGCATCAGATTTTAAAAATGTATAAAAAAGTTAAAAAACATATACAACCGGGCATGGTAACACATGCCTTTACTTCAACACTTAGGAGATGAAGCATGGGTCCTGTCTTTACCTTTTTTATACTTTCAATGTCCAACAATTTACCTTTAAAAATGTGAAAAATAAGCCTGGTATAGTGGTACATGCATTTTATCCCAGAACTAAGNAGGTAGAGGCAGGACAATCTCTATGAGTTTGAGGCCAGCCAACTGCTACACAGTGAGACTCTGTATAAAAATAAAAATAAAATGTTTTTTTAAAAAGAAGAAAATAGGGGCTGGACAGATCATTTAGCAGTTTAGAGCACTTGTTGCTCTTGCAGAGGACCTGGGTTCGATTCCCAGCACCCACAAGGTTGCTCACAACTACCCATAACTCCAATTCAGGGGATCAAACACCCTCTTCTGGCCTCTTCAGGCATCAGGCGTTCATGTGGTGGAGAGACATACATGTAAGCAAAACACCCATGCACATAAATAATAGTAATAACGAAGAATTATAAACCAAGGTATAGAGCGCTCCAACAAGGCCTAATACCGGTCTGTGAGTTCGTTTAGACTCCCTGTTGACCTCTCACTTCTTCAGACTTTGAGACTCTCCCACACTTAGGTGGACCTCAAGGGAAGTCCAAGTCACATGACCTCTCTAACCCTCAACTCTTCACCTGCAAAAGGATGCAACCATGGCACGTCTCTGTTCTTTTTATTTTTGGAAACAGGGTCTCACTCTGTAGCCCAAGCTGGCATGGAACTTGAGGCAGCTCCTGCTTCAGCCCCNGAGTGCTACAATTATGGATATGAGCCACCAAGCCTGGTTTCCACGGGGATTGTTTCAGGGACTAAAGGAAATAAATAAATGGAATACACCCGATACACTGTAAGTCCTCAAGAAATTCTGTTNTATGTGGATATTCCTTTGCTCTGGAGACAGTGTCAGAACTCTTACATCCCTGATGCGGAAACCGAAAACCAGAGACTGCCACCACAAGACCAACGTCCCTAAAGTTGCCCATTTCCCACGCTCTTGACCACCCTCTTCCCGCGGGTCNTGCTGACCTGTAAGTTCCTGGATGGTGACCCGGTCCAGGATCTTGAAGCTCGTGTCCAGTTTCAGAGGCTGGCTGCAGCGCTGGCACACGAAGCTCACCTGCATGGTGCTGCTGGACGCCTTAGACCCCTCCATGCCTGCGGCAGCGGAGAGAAGACGATGTTAAAAAGAATCGCGCCTTTGAACCTCGGGCCCAAGGCTACCCTCTGCCCTGGTGGTGGAGGTGAAGAGGAAAATCCCGGTGCGCCTTTCCCTCTGGGAGTGGAATGACACCAAGAGGACCCGCTTCCGGGGCAGAGCCAGGCTAAGGCAGTTGGGACTCCCGGGCGGGGGAAGGGGCCATTAAAGTGGCTGTCAGGGTTCCTAGGCTTCTTTCTAGGGTCTCATTTCAGGCCCCGACGCTCTTCACCTCGGGACCCCAGAGCCCGCCGCCCAGGCTCGCTCTACCGCGGGGGCACGGTGGCCTCGGGTCCGCCCCAGAGCGAGACCTCCAGAGTTCCCATCGCCCGGTTTTCAGCTACTTCCCGGTCGGCTAGCTGAAGACTTCCGCCCAGGACCAGACGTGACGTCTTGACGGCTGCTGACGCAAGGACCCCTGGTCCAGATCCCTGCTTACCCGGCTCGGGGCGCCATCCAGAGGCTGAGAGGGGAAGCGCAGCAGGCGCCGGCCGGTGTGCTGAAGCCGTCCACGCTCTGTTCTGATTTAGAGTCCTAGGGATTTAGATGTGTTATTTCTAAGTGGAGCCACTTCTATTCCTTCGGTGTCAGTTTTTAAAGTGTCTTTTGGGAGATTCAGGTTGTCTTTTAAACCCCTCCGATGGAGTGCGTTTGGCGAGATGGTAAATTTTGTTATATATAATATATATAGATACATATTTATTATAATAAAACGTAAATAAAAAAGGTGATAGTGGTAAGAGATTGGGCATCCTGTTTTTGGAGATCATACAAGCTTTTTTTTTAAATCCAATTATTAATTAGGAAATGTTCAGCACTTTCGGATTTGGGGAAGTTTTATAAAATTATAAAGCTTTGGGGGGAACTGGGATGAGTCTCAGTAGTAGAGCCCATAAGGCCCTCCCACCCCCTACAGAGACAGATATACTCACATTCATTTTTGTGTTGGTGCAGGAATAGATGGGTCAATGAACCAGAACATACTAAAAAATATTTAAAAATATACTAAGGATACAGACGGATTTAGTATGTGATAAAAGTGGTATTTCAAAATAGTAGTTTTTCAAAAATGGTCCGGGCACATGGTGTCATATACCTTTAATCCCAGCATTCAGGAGGCAGAGACAGGTGGATCTCTGTGAGTTCGAGGGTCTACAGAGTGAGTTCCAGGACAGCCAAGACTACAAAGAGAAACCCTGTCTCAAAAACCCAGAACAAAAACCAAACCAAACCAAACCAAACCAATAGNAAGGAGATTCATATATGAGTGCAGGTGCCTGGGGAGGCCGGAAGAGCGTGTTGGATCCNCAGGAGCTGGGGTTACAGGCATTGAGAGCTGCCCAGTATTGGGAATCTGAACTCAGATCCTTTGGAAAACCAGTATGCCCTCTTAGTCAGTGAAGCAACCCTCACTCCTTTTTCTTTAAAAAAAAAATATTTTAAAAAAGGATCGGGGTGGGGGGGGAGGCTGAAGGTATGACTGGTATGTAAAATGAATAAAAAAATTTTAATGAAAAAACAGGAAAAAAAGAATGGGATTGTTTAAATAAATTGTAGGATAGCATATTCAATAGAAACTATGTAACTATTAAAGAGAATGAAATAAACACCTAGATGTAAAATATTATCTATTCATTCAACAAAGTTATTGAGGGCTTGCCATGTGCCAAGGACTATTCTAGGCATTGAAGATTCAGCAGCAACAAAAAAGACAACTATCAATGCCTTCAGAGCTTTATTCTAGTGGGAAAGAAGGACAATAAGTTAAATAAATGTTAAGTATTTTAATTTTTAAACACCAGGAACAGATTACCAAGAGACATAGGCTGTCCTTGTCCAGTCAAAACAAGTCTTTAAGTGTAACAAATAAAGCAGGGCAGTGGTGGCACAC
>LZPO01087168.1:308027-319115 GCA_001675575.1 Neotoma lepida | reverse complement strand
TGGCTGTCCTGGAACTTGCTAGGGAGAATAGGATAGGCAGGCCTCAAATTCACAGAGATCTGCCTGCCTCTGCTTCCTGAGGGCTGGGATTAAAGGTGTGCACCTCTGCACATAGTCTACCTTTGTGTAGACTTTCTTTTAAGAGATTTATTTTCTATTTTTAGGTGTATTCGAGTTTTGCTTGCATGTGTGTATGTGTACTGTGTATGTCTGTACACACTGAGTATACTTGGTAGCAAGTGGGGGCCANAAGAGGATGTCAGATCCTGTGGAACTGGAGTTATAGACAGTTGTGAGCTGCCATATGGGTGCTGGGAATTGAACCCAAGAAGAGAATCCAGTGCTCCAAACCACTGAGCCATCTCTCCAGTTACCTATTTTGTGTTTTTTGAGAGAAGGGCTCACTATATAGCTGATGCTAGCCTCAAACTCGCTACCCTTCTACCTCAGGCTCCTAAGAACACTGTACCACCTGCATCCCTCCCCCACATGTACACATACATTATACGCACATGCACATAACACAATAACAATAAGTAAAATTTTGAAAAGAAAATAAGAAGCTAGGCATGGTGATGCTTGTCTTTAATCCCAGCACTCAGGAGGCAGAGGCAGGTGGATCTCTTTGAGTTCAAGGCCAGTCTGGTTTACATAGTAAGCTCTAAGACAGCCAGAACTGCATAGATAGACCTTGTTTCAATAAACAAACAACAGAATAGATGAAACAAAGTTAAATACGAATACGTAGATATTGAGACTTTGAGTGAAAGCTAATATCAGGGGTTAGGGAAAGTGACTCAACTGTCAATGTTTGCCGAATGTGTATGAAACCCTCAGTGTGATCCCTAGAGCCCACATGATGGAAGGAGAGAACCAGCTCCCACAAGTTGTCCTCCAACCTCCACATGCACACTGTGACATGCAACTGGGCCACCAGTAAATAAATAAACATTTAAAATTATTTTAAAAACCTAAGTTGTGCAACTGTGGAATGGTAAGTCTTTTCCTGGAGACACTTTCTCATGAAGTGNCAGGGCTTCGGGATGTTCTCATCTCCCATACTCTTAAGATTTCCTGGAGGAATTCTAATTTTAAAAGATTGGCTTTTTCCATATTTTATGGTTCATTTATATGGTTACAACTGTCAGGTTTGGTTTGTTCATGATGTAGGGTCTTACTTTGTTACTCGGTCTGCCCTTGAACTCCCAGGTTCAAAAGATCTTCCTGTTTCATCTCCCCAAGTAGCTGCCCATCACTGCTTTCCTGATCAGGGATGTCAGCTGAGAGGTTCAGCCACAGGCTCACCGTACTTGGGAGTTAAGNAGAGCTATATGTGTTGGCTGAGCTCTCAGTGGAAGACTCAGGACAAGGAGTGCTCACATCAGAGAGAGGAAGCCTGGGGTGCTGGTAGGAATGGCCAACCTTAAGTTAACTGCATTAATTTTTGTCCTTCAGTGCCTATGTTTTAGGCTATGTTTTCAGTTGCTTACATATATCAATATATGCCCCCTCCCAGATGACTTCCTGACTTAAAAATTAAGAATATACTACAGTTTTGTAATACTTGCAAACTTCTAGTTTGCTTGGAAACACAAACATTAACTTCATTAAAGGTGGCCATACATGTCTCCAAAAATTAAAATCATCAAATGAGTGATTTCTCTCCCTTACTAGGCTACTCTAGGCCCAAAAGCTCTGGTTTTGATCTTGGGATATTTCAGAATTGTTAGGAAAAACTTACATGAATTCATTCAAAATAATTATATTTCATAGAGTAGTTATTAGAGGGGAGGAGCAAAGAGAACCACATGAGGTATTGTTAAATCCCAATTATCTGCAGCCAGGTGTGGCAGTGCCTACCTGTAATGCCAACACTGAGAAGGGGGCAAGAGGACTGGGAGTTCAAGGCTTGCTCAGACTACATAGTGAGTTGGAGGTCACCCCGAGGGACACACAAGCCACTGCCTCAGAGAGTTGGGGGAGGAAGAGTAGCGCAAGAAGAAAAAAGAAAGAAAGGACAATTGTTGAAGCCTTTCCTTCAGAACTGAAAGAGGATGGACCACAATGTGCAAAAGGAAGAATAGGTTTGCAGAGGAGGAGAGACGCCTCCTCCAATGAGAGAAGATGAAGAGAGACAGAAAGGATTGGTAAGTTGGCAATTTGGTGGTAAGGTGATGTCTTTGTTTGCTCTCTATTGCTGAAATCAAAACCATGAATAAAAAAACCATGAATAAAAGCATTTGGGGGAGGAAAAGGGTTTATTTCATCTTTCAATCCAACAGGAAGGGAAGTCAGGGCAGGAACTCAAAGCAGGAACCTGGNGGTGGGAACTATTGCAGAAACCATAGAGGAATGTTGCTCCTGGATTGTTCTTCCTGGCTTGCTCAGTTGGTTTTCTTATATACCCAAGGACTACGTGCTCAGGGATAGCACTGCCCACAGAAGGCTGGGCCTTTCCATATCAATTATCAATCAAGAAAGTGCCCACAGGCTTGCCCGTGGGCCAATCTAATGGCAACATTTCCTCAATTGAAATTCCCTCTTTCTAGATGATCTTGGCTTGTGTCGATTAAAAAAAAAATCTAACCAGGCCAGGTGATAAGGAACTTATTTGCTTCTGTCTTCTCAGTGACAAATGATCCAAGACCATAAAATGGAGGTGAATGGGAAGTAATAGTGAAGGTTTTAGGAGAAGAGAAAGTGTGACAGTCATTTGGAGTATGAGAAAACTCATCAAGAGCATGGAGGTAGAGCTCAGGCAGTATTATACATTTGCTTGAGATCTGTGGACATGAATTTAAAGTAAGGTCCACCATTCTCGATACCATGACTTTCTAGCACACAAAAATTAGTGGCGTTTATAGTTGTTTTCTCAGTAAGTAAATTGATGGATCACTACATCAAACATTTGCGAAGAGAGGGGGAAAGGGGTATCTTCTCACAGTTTATCTGAAGACAAAATAATTACTTGGGAACATTATTTCAATAAGCACAAACACTAATTTGAAGTTAGAATTCTTAAAGACACATAGAATAGTGGCATACCTAAAATAGGATAAAGTTAATTTGGAGAGAATTCTTGACATCAAGTATCCAGTAAGATGGAAAGTTACTACAGATGTGTGTTAACAGAAAGTAGTGTGAAAGGTGAACTGGTAGAAATGAGTGAGCAAGGTGGGTGGAATAGGGCATTTGCACTTGAGCAAGTGGGAAAGGACTTTCTAAAATAGATTCCTGCTATTGTCTGCCTGCCATTTCTTTGCTCTTATTATCAAACTTTGCAATAGTATTGTCACTTTACTTTCCGGTGTTTTTCCCAATATGAAGCATCAATGACAGACAACCAGAAACCTTAAGTGGATTATTCGCTTTTCAGTTTCCCATAGCTATTGTGTCCCATAGAGGAGCCAATGGCTACATGTTGCTATTGAGTACTACAATGTTCTCGGCTTCTGTGGTTATTTTGTTACAATGTGTGTGTGTGTGTGTGTGTGTGTGTGTGTGTGTGTGTGTGTGTGTGTGTATGTGCCCGGGTGTGCACAGAGGTCAGGGGACAATTTGCAGGGATTGGTTCTCATAGGTGTCTAATGGATTGAATTTACATTGTTAGCGCCTTAATACCCACTGTGTCATCCATCTTTCTTGCAGGTTCCTGTAGCTCAAGCTTTCCTGAATATTTTTCATATTTTTAGTTGGTTGAACCCAGTGAGTTGGAAATCCACAGACACAAGGGGCTGACTGCATTGTAATATAAATTGGATTAAACGTGGCTAAAGTTATTTAATCTTTTTTTTTTTTTTAATCTAAATGCAGCTGTTAGAAGACTAACGTGCGTATATGAAGCATACATCTCTAGTCTCTGGGTAACACTGTTCCTCGATCCAGCACAGAACCCTGCTCCATTTTATTGCATTGAATAACCCATAATAAGAGAACACATTAGTGGACGAAGAGATACAGTCTCAGACTTCCCTTAGGAAAATGGTAACAGTTTTACCCTAGAACTGGGAAGGTTTGATTCTAGTGAAGTCACCGGAAACAATGTGTTGCCTTAGATAAGCCACAATCATCTTCTGGGCGAGAATTTGTCCCTCAGGTATTTGGTATCTGAGGTCTGCGAGTTTNTGATAACTGCACCAGGAAAGCNCGGTGCAATGGAACTTGTCCTCTGTTTGGTACTAGTGGGAGGGAGAAAGGGATGGGAGGCGGGAGTCACGGAGTCAGCCCGGAACGCCCACCCAGGGACCGGGGCAGGCGGGCTTCTCCTGTCGACGTCACTAGGGCGCGACGGCTACTCTTCCAGAAGCAGCGGCACACGAGGTCCCACGGTGAAATCGAGTTCCGGGACAATAGGACACATCACTCTTGAGTCCCCAGGAGGCCTGAGTCTCAGCATCCCTGACTCAGGTTGACCACCGCAGGGCACAAAGGCCAGAGCTCTAAAGATCCCCATCAGGAACCTGTAAGAGCCGAGAGGCTGCGCAGGGCACGTGCTAATCCTCTCCGGAGTCCCGGCGATTGGCTGTGACGTAACTTCCGGCGTAAGCGGCGAAAGCCGGGAGGGCGAGCGAGAGAGCTAGCAGGCAGCAGGCGGCAGGCGGGCGGGTGGCCGGCCGGCACGGAGGGAGGGAACGAGCAAGTGGTGAGCAAGCCAGCGAGGGCAGCCGGGTCCCGAGGGCAGTGGAGATTCCTCAGGCCCCTCCGGCGCCCTCCCCGGAGTCCACAGCACCTCCAGCACCCAGCGGAGCGGACACGGCCCTGCCCGGCCATGGCCTCGTTGCTGAAGGTGGATCAGGAAGTGAAGCTCAAGGTAGCGGCACAGCTCCAGGCCTCCTCATCCCTCCCTTGGAACCCCCAGCAATCGGACCTGCTCCCCACTCCCCATGTCGTCTTTGTCTCCCTGGGGACACCAGCTCTGAGCTTCCGCTCGGCTCAACCCAGCCCCCCACGCCTGGAGACGGCATTGGAGAAGACGATATAGGGTGGCTTTCTGCCCTGCTTCTGGTGATGGAGCGCACCAGGTTCTCCTCCGCGGACACGTGTTAAACTCAGTGCTTTAGGCTAGTGACAGGTGGAAGTCCCCCGGCCCAGCCACGTCCCGCCCCCGGACGCTGCTGCTGACCCTGCTTTTGAAGGCTGGCCTACTGCGTATGATAGGCCGGGTCTGGGTGGGAGTTGGCACGTTTGTGATCTCACATCTTTAAGTGTGGCTTTTGTCTGCTTATCAGATTCAGAGGGTTTCAGACAACTGGAGGGAGGGAGGGACAAGGGGGGGGTGGAAGGGAGGGGAAGAGAAAGGGGGAGACTGACAGGTGCTGGCCTCCAGCCCCGACATCCTCTCCTGAGATGGAGAGGTGGATCCAGAAAAAAATCAAGTATTTGCAGTCTGGGGGCCTCTCACCTTCTTATTATAATTCCAAGGTGAGGGAGAGACAGCTGCATTTGGGGTTCCCCATCCTTGCCCTTGTGTCAGCAGATACTGAATTGCTCTCTTTGTTGATTTTTAGGTTGATTCTTTCAGGGAGCGGATCACAAGTGAGGTGAGTGTTGTAAAGGAGAAAAGAGGTGTTGGTTGATAGCTGGGAGTTTCCCAGAAAGATATCCGGAGGGAGTGACTATCCCACGTTTATTAATTCCGGTGTATTTTCTCTGTCTAGGCAGAAGACTTGGTGGCAAATTTTTTCCCAAAGAAGTTATTAGAACTTGATAGTTTTTTGAAGGTGAGAGATGTTTTTATTTCTTTGAATTACCTCTTTAGTCCTTGTCTTTGAGACAAATGGGGCAGGTTGTGTGTTGATTCTGTTCTCTTGTGTACTATAAAGCACTCATTCCTTTCACAAGAAATACTTATCTCTCNATAAGTATTAGTCTACATTCATACATCCAAAACCTAACAAGAATGCAGGCTTTGAGTGTCATGTTGGCTTCTGTCTGTTTTCACTGTATTAAGTTAAACTTACACTAATACTGTTTTGGGGTGAATGCCTCTCTTTCAGGAACCAATCCTAAATATCCATGACCTAACTCAGATCCACTCAGACATGAATCTCCCAGTCCCTGACCCCATTCTCCTCACCAATAGCCACGATGGACTGGATGGTGTGAGTGTCTTGCATTTATGTTTGTGTTTTTAGTATTTTATTTCTTGGTAACCCTTGGGGTGTACAGAGGACGTGGGCTTTGCTTGTGGGATCTTGGGTTCTGTTTTAGGTTTGGTGACTCCAGTATACTACTTTTTGGAACTTTAGTTTCATTTTTAACAGGTGAGTATGATAGTGCTGCTCCCAGTGTTAGCCTGAGTTTTAATTAGTTCTAAACTAGCTATAGTTGGTTTTTTTTTTTCCAGCTACCTGGCTTTCCCCATGCTTCTGAATAAGACTTTTCTGTTCGATGTGTTGTGTCTTATGGTGGGAAGAGAAGCTATTCTTGCTGCATAGCCGCAGATCCTGTCTTTACTATCTGTTTAGCATGTGTACTTTGCTTTGTTTTTGAGATGGGGGGTCTCACTATGTAGCCCTGGCTAGCCTGGAACTCCGTATATAGACTAGACCAGGTTAGCCTCAAACTCATGGAGATCTGCCTGCCTCTGCTGTCTAAATGCTGGGATGAAAGGTGTGCACCACCATGCCAGCTAATACTATATTAGTTCCATGTCTACATTGGGTTATAACACCAGAGATACTATAGTTTTGTCTAGATTCCTGTGATTTTTTTTTTTTTTAAATAGGATGTAATTGAGATAGCAATGGGGGAGTAGTGGTAAACAGAAGTTTTTTTTTTTTTTCTGTCTTAGAGGTCAAGCCTAGGGTCTTGTGCAGGCTGTGTAAACGCTATACCACTGATTTATATTACTAGCTTTCAGAACTATCTTAATTATAACTAATTAAGCTGGGTGTGGTAGCTTAGCACTCAGCTTGTCTGAGGAAGGAGAATTGTGAGTTCAAGACCAGCCTGGGATACATAGTGAATTGAAGGCTAGTTGGGATACATACTGGGATCCTTTCTCCAAAAGAAAGCAAAACAAATCTGCAGTTAAGGCAGGAACCATCTTAATTGCCTGTATCCTTAGCTCCCAACATTACTCCTAGCATAAAGAAGGTACTGTTCTGAGTTTGTTGAATGAGTCTTGTGTTTATTTTAGAACCAACAAATTTGTGCACTCTCCCTCTACCTGCCTTGATTGCTTTCTTCCTATTTTTTAAAAATAGAATTTTCTTTGCTCCTCTATTGTTTATTTAGCGGATAGGGAGCATATCAGCTCTTTTCCTTCTGTCTTGTTGGCCTCAGGGATCAAACCCGGGTTTTCAAGCTTGGCAATACGTGCCTCTACCTGCTGAACTGCTCCACTGGCCCCTTCAGCTGCTTTTTTAATGTGTTCTATTTGTTGTAAATTTGGCCTTCCCAATTAGAGTGTAAATTTCTTTGTGGCAAGAACCTCTTTTAAAAACTTTATATGTATTGGTGCAGAAATTAATAAGATAACCTATGGGGTCCAGGAAGAGATTAAACTTGCTTGTATAGTCTCTTGTAATGGCATGTGGTGTTGAGTGCAGGCTAATTCCTGCTTCCTTATACCCTTAGCCCACTTACAAGAAGCGCAGGTTGGATGAATGTGAAGAGGCCTTCCAAGGTAAGAGCTGCCCCCTAATCTAGGCTGACTAACAGTCCTGAGAAGTAGGATGGTTCTGGTTTTCACCAGCTGAGGTCTGATTTAATTTCTCAGGATCAACACTTGGCATCTTCCTACAGTGGTCATTATTTAGTCTCCTAGGAGGAGGGTCTGACTTAGTGTAGATGCCACAGAGTGCTTTGAGGCAGAAGCCACACCTCACAGTTGTCACAGAAGTCCAAGTTCTATGTCATTTCCCCCTGTAGTAGTAGTTACCTGATAAATTAAGGGGCAGTGGGGTCATTTAGCATTGTGAAAGATAAAAGGCAAAGGTCATTACATCTTCTAGATCTCAGGAAGAGGAAAAGATGGAGGGTGCTTTCACTCTTCCACTTCCCTGAACATGTGACCTTGACGTGTCTTCCAGGAACCAAGGTGTTTGTGATGCCCAACGGGATGCTGAAGAGCAACCAGCAGCTGGTGGACATTATTGAGAAAGTAAAACCTGAGATTCGGCTGCTGATCGAGAAATGTAACACGGTGAGACAGACTAGTGACCTATGGCTGGACCCAAATAGCTCCACTTGAACTATGGAATGATGGGTGGGGTTGGCAGGCTAAGTCTCTTGATTCCTTTGTTTCTGGCATCTGTCCTCAGCAACAAGTATTGTGTCTTTCATAGCTTCAGTAAGAAAGACCAAGGTCCTTCTACATGTATTTTGTCTTCTCACACTCTAGGTCAAAATGTGGGTACAGCTCTTGATTCCCAGAATAGAAGACGGGAACAATTTTGGGGTGTCTATTCAGGTAATGTGTCTGCACTGCAGACTGGGAGCTGCTTCCCCTGCTTTGTCTCTTTGCTTTGGTCTTGGGTGCTGTTGTAGATGGCATGGAAGGAACCTGACTTGCCTGTCCTTCTNCGCAGGAGGAAACAGTTGCAGAACTAAGAACTGTTGAGAGTGAAGCTGCATCTTATCTGGACCAGATTTCTAGGTAGGGCTGCTTGGGCTGGACCCAGGAAACTGGCTGGTGAAGTGGGAGCTGTTCAGGGTCCCCTTCAGCTGCTTCTCATTTTCTTCCTTCCAGATATTATATTACAAGAGCCAAATTGGTTTCTAAAATAGCTAAATATCCCCATGTGGTAAGTAGAGGTTTGGGGTCTGGTGGGGGGGGTGGCAAGATAGGTAGGGTGCTGGAAATGAGCTGTCTACAGGCATTGGGCCTGGAAGACTAACCTCCCCTACTTCCTGTGNAGGAGGACTATCGCCGCACTGTCACAGAGATTGATGAGAAAGAATACATCAGCCTCAGGCTCATCATCTCAGAACTGAGGAATCAGTATGTGAGTAGAGTCCATCCTTGCCCATAGCTGTCCAGGCTTCTTGTAGTTCTGTGGGAATTTCTTGAAAACTGGGGTTCAGAATAAAAAGAGTAGAATGGCAAGGGTGGTAGCTGCCTATAATCCCAACTGCTCAGGAGATTGAACAGAAGGATCCAGAATTTGAGGCCGGCTGGAGTACATAAATATCTGTTCATCAGCTGGATGTGGAGAATATAAACTCATTGAGGGGGTCTAGTTGGATGTTGCTGTTCTATCTAGGTGGGGTGGTATACAGTATATGGATGGTTAAGCATGGGTCTTGGAATCAGAAAGATGACTTTGTAACCAGAGTCCTTATGTAATGGATGATTTGTTTTATTTTGTTGTTTGTTATTTTAGACAGGGTCTCACTTTGTTAGCCCGGGATGGCTTGGAGCTCACTATGTTGGTGTGACTCACAGATACACACTGACTCTGTCTCTCCCAAGTGCTGTGATAAAAGATGTGTGCCACCATAATCAGCCAATTTTTTTAAAAATTATGTCTGTCAGTATGTGCATGTGTGAGAGTGCAGGTACCCGGGGTTACCAGAAGAAGGTGTCAGATTCCCTGGAGCTGGAGTTAGTGGCAGTTGTGAGTTGCCTGGGTGCTCAGTTCTGGTCTCTGCAAGAGCAATTCCTTCTCTTGGCTGCTGAGCTATCTCTTCAGCCTGGAAAGTGTGATCTTGATTATGTTCAAGCTCAGACTTTAGTTTCTTTTCTGAAATGGGAATTAGAGTAGTGACTACAGAAATGGATTGTTAGCAGCAAANGAGGCAGCACATGAAAGGACTTCATCTACTTCTTAGTGTGGTTAATACTTAGGGCCAGCTCAGGGGATGTAAGAGGTACTGTTGCCCCCTTCACTGGGTCAGGTGATAGAGTAGGATAAGGTGAGTGAGTGCTTGGTGAGGTAGAGGTTGAAGAAATGAGTGATTCCCTGACCTTTCCTTCCCCAGGTCACTCTACATGACATGATCCTGAAGAATATTGAGAAAATCAAACGGCCTCGGAGCAGCAATGCAGAGACACTGTACTGAGGCCAGGGCCAGGGCCAGGGGACTCTGTGAGTCTGGCTCAAGACCGACATTGCCTTGGTTTGTTACATGACTATCGTGATGGGGAAACTGGCTGGAAATAGTAACCACAGCTCTCTGTTCTTAGTTAGAGTCTAATGAAACTCTCATCTAGTTCTGTGATGTGTTTACCTCTTTTTTCAGGCCTCAGGAACTCTTCTATCTCCTTCCCCCAAACCCTACACCTAGCCTGTCCTAATTTCTGGAGAACTCCAGTTTGTGCAAGATATTGGCACAAGAATAATTGTGGGGTTTTGGTTTTTTTCTTCCCTTCCCTCCCTCCTCCCCTTATTTTCAGTTCTGTGTTTTCTTCCTTTCAATGATGAGTCGGTTAAAAGCTGGAGGATCTATAGGGAAAGTGTTAGGTGTCTTAGGAACTGGGGGAGTGTTGGTGGAAGGGACATTCTTGCTGTNACAAGGCCAGTGTCTCTTGCTTCTGTGGGACTTTGGGTCCTCCCTACCATAGCTGCCCTGGTGATGCCTTAGGGCTTTCCACCTGTCTCTATCCCACCTTGAGCCTGACCATGACAAGGGATACCTTAGGCCTTCAGCTGCATCCCTAGAGCTCCTTTGGATGTTTTTATAACTGGGGTTTTCACATACATATGTGTACGCATGTACACACGCATAGGGACATGTATACATGCTTCCTGCTCCATTATAGAACATAGCCTTCCTTCCTGCACCACTGCCCTCTCAGCCCCTGTCACACACGCAACACCTCAGCAGGTGACAGTTGTCTTAGTCATCCACCCAGGCAAAGTCCCAGGCCCACCTTCTCCTGATAATGTAGCCGTTGGTGCCCAGGGTAAGTTGAAGGAGAACCAAGAGCCGAGGAGCAGAGGGCTCATGAAGGCCTTCCCTCTGCGACTCGGGTTCCTTTTGGTGTTATGCAAAAGCTGGCCCTCTGGCCCCCACTTGTCCTTACCCTTCTCCCAGGCCAGCTTGTGCATTGGATAGGGTGTGGGCAGCTGTGAGGTCCAGAGGCTGCTGCTCCTCGCTGTGCTTTCCCTCTGGGAAATATTTCTCATATTTATAGTATTG
>LZPO01087168.1:270129-283573 GCA_001675575.1 Neotoma lepida | reverse complement strand
CCCCCCCCCACTTTCTAATAAAGCTCTGATACTGGGTTTTGTCGTGCCTTGTGACCTTTTCTTGCACGGTAACCGCAGCGCTGCAAAATACTAACATTTTGGTGCCAAGTCAGGCTCTCCCGGCGGCGGGACTCTCTACGCCTGTCTGGGACCCTGTGCCGAGGTTCTGCTCTACCCACAACTGCTGCTTTTTCATTTGCTCACCTGCCAAACCACTCTGCACACACACCAGTTGTGCCAGGGGTGAGTTTTACCTTCCCAACCCCTCGCCACTTCCCACGACTATAGTTTGAGTTATATTTCTCACTGTTGGACCGGTTGCATCCTCAGGCTGTGTAGGGCCCACACATTTCACCGACTTGATGGAGTGGTAAATGCCGTGGACTCCCAGAGAGTCACTACCTACACCAGCTAAGGGGCCCCCATTTGTTGCTTGATGAAGCATTAAAATGGCTTGTGCCCGTTTATAGACCCGTTCTGCTGAGCATCAGGGACCTTGGTAGTAGGTCATTGCTTTTTTTCTGTGCCTATTTATAGACACATCCTCCTTGCGTCCGGGACCTCATTGGAGGGTCATTGCGTTTTCTTTTCTTTTTACTTTATATACCTTGGCTTAGCGTCTGGGACCTTGCCTTGGTTCATTGTGGTTTTTTTATTTCTCTCTCTCAGCTGCAGTCATGGGACATAAGGCTTCTTTCTCCCACCCTTCCTCTGAGAAATATGGCTGCTTAATGGCTGCTTGAACTAACTTCTACAGCAAATGGGCAAATAAAGAGTTACCTTATCTCCAAGCTTTCTACCTAACCACCTTTCTTAGTCTTTCTCTTCTGCCNACGTGTAAGCTAACCCTGGGAAATCTCTGACTCCAAAGAACTTCCACCTATCTGACTTCTGCTCAGCTTTCTGGTATTGGGCGGGTCCAAAGAACTTCCATGCTCCGATAATGGTGGGTTCTCCGGAACTCCAACTTCAGCCTATCTGTTCTGCTCCGCTCTTCAGTACTGGGCAGGTTTTCCAGAACTCTAACTTCTGCCTATCTGACTTCCACTCAGCTCTCCTGGTATCTAGCCGGTTGTTCCAACTGCCCAACTCTGGCTCCCACTTTCACTCTTCCTCTTACTCTTTCTCCAGCTGCCCTAAGAAATAAAGAGGTCTGAAAGCAGGGTAGGACACATGCAAATGGTTTTCACCAAACCAATTCTGCCCACTCACCCAGGGCTGAGGCAGTTTCCAATTAAGACCCACATTGGGATTAAAATAACNCAGNNGGCTCTATAGCCACAGATCAGTTTACACANTGCCTCCTGGCAAGTCTTCCTAAGGCTGTCCTCAAACCAGTAAGCTATACAAGATCAAATCCGTCCCATGTCTCCCAGAACTTCCCGGCATCAGGGCTGACTTAACCATCTGCAGAGAGTGCCCCTCCCACATCCACATGCCGAGTTTCAGTTTGTGGCATTCAAGGTACCTTGGGAAAAATGACAAAGCCCAAAAACAAAACTGCCAAATGCTGGAACATGCCATCCGACTGGCAACTGCCTAAAGGCTTCCAGGTCCCTGTTTTAAGTGGCAAAAAAGGCCACTGAGCTTTGTGTCTGCCCTGCCCCACATGGGCCAAACTGGGCCTTGTCCAAAGTACCACCAAGAAATATTGATTGCTCTCATGCACCTTGTGGCATGGGAGCATCAGACCAAAATCTCCTAGGCTTTGGGCATGGACTCGCAGGGAGCCTGAGATAGCCATTACATCATGGGCCAATCCATCTCCTGCTCTTCAGATACTGGAGCCACTTACTCAGTCCTGGAGGAGTCTGGGGTCTGCCTCTCCTTCTCATTTCCCTATTGTCAGGATAGACAGCCTTANTCACCTCACCAGACTCCACCACTTAACTGTATTTTCAGGGGTATCCCTCTCACCCACACATTTTCAGTTGTGCCAACCTGCCCTGTGCCCCTAATGGNAAGAGATTTTCTAGCCAAGATAGGAGCTTTATTTCACTGCTCCCCCCATGTGCCTTACTCCAGACCTGTCAGCAGGGCCTCTTCTCCTCATACACAGTGTACCACAGAGAGGACCCTGCTCTCTCAAGTTCCAGAGGACCAATTCCACAAGAACGAGGTACCAACCCACAAGTTTTTCCTTCCTGGTTCCCTCTCCTAATTAACTTCTCAGTTAATTGTTACAGGGTTCACCACCATAGAGCTGAAGGATGAGAGCCATCAAGTATACATCCAGGCAGTAAGAAACAGTACCAGTGCAAAGGTATTTATACCACAGACCAAAGAGCGTCTGGGCTGCTTCTTAATATGTTTAAAAATTTCTTTAAGCTCAAGAAACCAGCTTGAATTCATCTGGACAAAATGGATTTGCTTCAGAATTAAGTATAACCCAAACTTTACTAATCCTGGGATCCCCTCCCTCACCCTGGGTCCCCTCCCCAAAGGTTAAAAACTCTTTTCTAAGCTTTTCTCTGTCTCACCAGCACTCTCTCAGACACAAGCAGCCAGACTCCCAAGCCAAGAAAGATGGACAACTCCAAAGCAGCAGAGGACAACCCACCATCCCAGGACACCCTGGCTACTTCAGAAGCCCCCTTCCCTACCCACTCCGAGAACTCCGATGCCCACCAAGTCAGCTGGAAGCAGTTCTTGGGAGACACGGCGCCCCCACTCCTGTTCACCTGCCTTTTTTTATAATAAGCAAAGAGTCTGAAATGTTGGAATTCCTGGCTACTCCCCCAGCTAAGTGACTTCACATGCGCACTTTGTGCATGTGCAAAGGGAACTCCGCCTCTTCCCCCTCTCTCTTTCTCCTCCCTCTCTCTGCATGTGCACGAGTGCTCTGTCTCTCTCTGTCTCTGTCTCCCTCTCTCCTGTCCCCCCCCCCACTTTCTAATAAAGCTCTGATACTGGGTTTTGTTGCCTCGTGACCTTTTCCCGCACGATAACCACAGCACTGCAAAATACTAACAACAGCCATGTACTGCTGCCATGCTTGCTTTTTTGTGCTGCTTGGGGATGGAGCAGGAGTTTCGCGCATGCTAGGCAAATTCTGAACTAACTAGACTACACTTAGCCATATTTTCTAAATCTCTTATCAAATATTTTGTTTGTTTACAAATGCTTTCAATTAACAATATTTATCATACAGTCCACCCCCTCCCCTGAGCTGCTGCAGAATACAAAAATCAGATTGTGAACCCCAAAGTTACATTTTTATAATTACTATGCCTAAGAGATCCATGAAACAAAAATGCCTCTGATCTGCAAGCCCCTTGCCCAAGGACAGATAGTTCCTGAAATGTTAGAGGCTATTGTTTCTGGAGATAACAAGCCACATGTTTTCACTCCCTAAACTAGTTTCCTTGACTCATCTGCACCAGATGTGCTTGATCACATGTGGGTGGGAGGTTCACAGGCAGGAAACACATCAGGATGTATGCTTGGCCCTGATTGGACCTGATGGGAAATGCAATGAATTATGGGTTTTCCTTCTTAAGCCTTTGCTGTATGTGATTCTGGGCTATTTCCTGGAAACTCAGAGATGGACCTGGTCAGAGCCTATCCCCCTGGCCAGTATTTAATTAAAGATTGCTTCAAATTTGGCTTTAAACTGTGGTAGTAGTCTTATCCTCGACCAATAGGATTAAAAGGAAGAGGGAAGGCCATTCTCACTTTCCTGGAGGACCAGAGGGCCTCTCTGTGGAGGTGGGGAGGCACATGGATGGATGGACAGGTGGACAGTTGGAGGACATGACAACTATGTGGAAATCTCATCTCACTGGAAGCGTTTCTGTTTCTCATAGTCTTGGAAAGAGCTCGTGCCTACAGCCCTGAAGAGCAAGGGGGAGGAGGAACGACCACCAAAGTTCCAAAAATCCAGCCAATGACACAGCAACTTCAGGGAAGACTTAGCCTCGGGAATGAGTTCCAGGCTCTCATCCTACAACAACGACCTTGAGGAAAACAAGCAGCCATGAAGGCTTCCAATAGACTCCTGCCCAGCATCATTTCACAGCCATCGGGTTAATCTCTTGCCTCTGACTACAACAGCCTCCCATTCTGTGCCAGCCAGACTCATTGTCTTTAAGGTCCCCCAACATCTCTTCCTGGACATGTCACCAGGTTAAAAAATAAACCCTAACTCCACTCCAGCTATGTGAAGGAATCAGGTACTATCTTTGGAACCCTCAGCCCCTCTGCCCAGGATGTGGCTGTCCCGTTGACAGTGGTGATGGAGCTAAGTTTGGGGACCAAGAACAGAAGGTGGAAATGAGCTGAGATTAAAGAGGATGCAAGGGATCTTGCTGGCAGATGCGACATACTGTCTTCACACAAAAGTGGCTTCTTGCCAGAGCTAGCTACATAACGAGTTACATAACAGTCACATTTATTATTTACTCAGGGGTCTCTGTGGGAGGATGGCAGGGTTGCAGCCATCTTAGAGAAGGGTCAGACTGGGGGCAGCAGGCACTGGGAAGCCGACCAGAGGATGTGCTGCCCCTCCCCGCTTAGGCCCTGGGAAACTCATCAGAGGATGTGCTGCCCCTAGACCCAGACAACTAGGGGCTACACATCAGACATTTCCTGCCATAACCTAAAGGATATGCTATAACATAACTGGCATAATAAAGCACCAGATATGCCCTGTGGGATGTTTTCTGCTGTTATAGATTGTATACCATAGCTTTCAGAGGGGAATGAGATAAAAATGGGATGTCTAACTATCAGAGGAAATGGGTCTGCTGGCAAAATAGATACAATAACATAGATTGCTAGAGGACATGGCAATTTCCTTGCAGCTGCAACTCTCCAATCAGTTCAAACCAAGCATCTCTAACCTGAAGTAAGCACCAATCCTGAACTTGTAACTATATAGAACTGGAATTCCTCCAGATCCCCTACCCTAACCATTTTAAAACCCTGCTTGATTGCTACTCAGGGTCTCTCTTGCTCAGCTGCTGAGTCAGACAGACAGAGAGACCCGGGTTAACTCATAACAATAAAAAGACTCTTTGCTTTTGCCTCGGATTTGGTCTCTTGGTGGTCTTTGGGGTACTCTGGGTACAATACCTGGACATCCCATATCTTAACCAAGTCAATTGGATGTCCACACTGGCGTCTTTGTGAGAACCTTTATGTAGTCCTCACAACCTTTATTCCCTTCAAGTGGCCTCATACATGTCCACCACCTGGCTGAGAAGCCCCCAAGCAATGGCTACGAGGAATGGGGGCCATTGTGCTATGCTTCTGCACCATCTTGGAAGAGGCTGTGGTGGTTTGAAAGAAAACAGCCCACAAAGGGAGTGGCACTACTACAAGGTGTGGCCTTGTTGGAGGAAATGTGTCATTGCAGAGGCAGGCTTTGAATTCTCATATATGCTTAAGCCACACCCAGTGTCTCAGACCACTTCCTGTTGCCTGTGAGTCAAGATATAAGAACTCTCAGCTCCTTCTCCAGCACTATGTCTGCCGGCATGTTGCCTTGCTTCCTGCCGTGATGATAATGAACTAAACCTCTGAACTGTAAGCGAGTCACCTCAATGAAGTGTTTTGCTTTAGAAGAGTTGCCATGCACAGCAATAGAAACCCTGATGAAGACAGAGGGCATATCCCAGCCCCTGTTGCTGGGATAAAATAACTTGAAGAAAAGGTGTTAATCCCACTGGGCAAGAGTAAAACCACTATCACAATTTTAATTAAAAATTAATTAATTAATAAAGCTCAACAAACTTGAAGCAAACTTTATTAAATACTGGCCAAGATGATGGACACTGGCCAGATCTATACTTGGGATTCCCAGAATATGGTGCTGAACTGCATTGGACAGGGGCTTATAAAGGCAAAACCCACAAGGCTATGAACTTCCCACCTTCATCCAATTAGGAGCAAGCATACCTCTTACCTACTAGTTAGTGTTCAAGCACATCCTGTAAAGTTGGGACAACCAAGCTTGTTCACAGAGGTGAAAACATGTGGCTTGTTATTTCACAAGAACAACAGCCCCCAGCATTCCAGGAAGCTATTTGTCCTTGGGCAAGTGGGGCTTACAAGGTTAGAGAGATTGTTTTATAGATCTCTTAAGCACAGTAATTGAAACATAAAACATAACTTTAGCCATCACAGTGACTCAAGAAAGGGACAGGTTTGTCTTCAGGGTACGGTCAGTCCATCGGTCTGTCCATCGTGGCAGGGATGTTAGCACTGCAGGGGCTGGAAGCCTCTGTTCACATGGCATCCACAGTCAGAAAGCAGGGAGGGAAGGATGGAAGCTTGTGCTTCCTATTTTCTATGTAGTCCCAGCCCAAACCCAGGAATCGGGGCCACCTACTTTCAACGAGAGTATTCCGCCTCAATTAACATAGTCAACACACCTGCTGCTCTGAAGCTGAGTAATCCCTCATAGGTGTGCCTAAAGGCTTAGCTTCTAAGTAATTCCAGGTCCATCAACTTGACATGAACATTAACCCTCACTGAGGATTTTCCATTTGAAAGCACTGGCTAGAAAGGGTAACCTGGAGGTCAGTGCCCCAGGTGCTCCTGACCTCTGACCTGGTCTGCCAGTCAATCATGCTCAAGGGGACACGAGGGTTTCCTAGTGTGCTCCCTGCTCCCCATCAAGGAAGCATCCAGCTTCCAACTTGCTCTGCACACCAGACACTCCTATCCAATGCCTAGAACTCTCTGGCCTCCATGAAAGGATACGGCCTCAGCCCTGCAGCCCAACTCCTCCCAGGGCTTCTCTGCTCCTTACTTTTCCTCAGCCTCAAAGCTCTCAGGAGTGTGTGTGTGTGTGGGGGGGGCTGGTTTAAAGTGCTTCAAACTAGGGGAATGAAGGTGGGAATGAGGCAATCCAGCTGTGGCTCAAGTGCAGGGCAAGGCTCATCTGTTGTTTGTAACCAAGAGAGGGCAGGAAAAGAGCCCTAGACCCGGGGCCCTGCAGCTGGCTGCCTACCAGTGGTTCTCCAGAGCTTACTGGGCAGCCCATATGACTCCCCACCCCTGGCTCTAAGTGTGTTGCTTTGGAACAGGACAGAGACACTTCCATGAGTCACTTGAAATCAAGGTTCCTGCCCCAGGCCCCTGCACCTGGTCTGACCCCGGTACCTGCTTGCTCTGTCCTTGTCATTCTACCCAGGCTCCTGTTTTCTGGTGGTGCCATCCAGAGACCAGGACCCTACCAAGGCAGAGAGGCATCCCTTGCCAAGGTCCTTTCTGTCTCTTAGCCTTTCTACTTTCCATTTACGTTCAGAACCAGAGCCTGGGGTGGTAGGAGTCTAGCTATGGATGTCTTCATTCTTTCTGCCTATTTAGGGTTCTCGTGACAGGCCTAGGAGGAGGAAGAGCAGGGAATAAAGAAAAAAATTGAGAGGGCGTTAGGTGGGCCTGGCTCCTTTACACTTCCTACTACCTAGCCCCAGACACACCCTGGCCAGGGCCAGCTGTTTGCAGACCTGAGCTCTGAGGAGCTGACAGCTGTAATGAGCTTCCTGACCAAGCACCTGGGGCCAGGGCTGGGGGATGAAACTATAATGGGCTCGGCCCTTGGACAACTATATCTTCTCAGTGGAGCTGCAGCTGCCTGCTAAGGCTGACCAGAGGCCCCAGCAGGACCTCCCTCCCCCATCAGCCTAGGAGGTACTGACATTGTATTCTTTAATGTACAACACTAGCCCAGTGTGAATGAGCTAATGTTGGAGCCCCTGCCTCACCCCTCCTATATGCAAGAAGTGACTGTGGAGCACCATGGTGGCCTCCTAACCCTATTATCGATGTCCTGTGCCTGCTGAGAGTATCTGGATATCAACCATATGGTCTTCCATAGAGAGCTCCCCAAAAAGGAGATTANTCCCAGGAATTCACACAGAGATGATGTAACACGAAATCTAATTGGTCTTATAATAAAAACCTGTAGCCAGATAGTGGGGTAAATGCTGAAAGATCAGAGAGACAAAGAACAAGCCTCTTACCTCTAAAACTCCTCAGCCTCAAAGGCCTCTGCTTTCTCCATCCAGCCATCATTTCCTGGGATTAAAGGCGTGTGCTTCCCAAGCAAAGGCATAAGACCTCAAGTGCTGGGATTAAAGACATGTGACTCCCAAGTACTGGGATTAAAGGTGTGTGCCACCACTGCCTGGCTCTGTTTCTCTCCTAGACTGGGTCAATCTCATGTAATCCAGGGTGGCTTTGAACTCACAGAGATCCAGACAGATCTCTGCCTACCGAGTGCTAAGATTAAAGGTGTGTGCCACCACTGCCTGGCATCTAGTGGCTTGTTCTGTTCTCTGATCTCCAGGCTAATTTTATTAGGGTACACAATGTATCACCACAAGATGGAAGGAGAGAACCAACTCCATAGAGCTGTCCTATGACATCCATATGCATGCTTTTGTGCACACACACACTTATAATAAATGAATGGTAAAATTAGATGACCTAGCTGGGTGTGGTGGCTCACACTTGGAATCTCTGTATTTAGAAAGCTGAGGTAGGAAGATGATAAGTCTGAGGCTCACCTGAATTTTATAATGAGTTCCAGGCCATCTTGAACCATATCAGTAGATCAGAGGCTGGAGAGATGGCTCAGTGGATACCTGTTGTAGAATATTGTTTTAAGGTGTGTTACTTTTGTTTATGTTACATTTGTTTAACTCTGGGTTGCTGTGTTACCGTGCCTTTCTAACACACCCGATTCTCTAATAAGGAACTGAATGGCATTCATAAGTAAGAAAAAGCCTCTGTGATTTATTTGGGAGCTGGTTGGCGTGGCTCCTCATAAGAGCAAAAACAACCAACAACAGATAACAGCACCTACATGTCAACTCACAACCACTTGTAACTCTAGTTCCTGGGGAATTAAAGCCCTCTTCTGGCCTCTTTAGAAGCTGTATGCATGTGCTGCACATACATACATGTAGGCAAAACACTCATACACATAAAACAAAGGAAATAAATCTTTTTAAAAAGGAGAGAGATGTGGTGATATTGTGTCCCCCAATATATTGTGCACCCTAATAAACTTATCTGGGGTCAGAAAAACAGAGCAGCCACTAGATAGACATAGAGGCCAGAAAATGGTGGCACACACACCTTTAATCCTATCACTTGGGAAACATATCCATCACCATCTCTGTGAGTTCAAGGCCACACTGGAAACAAAACCAGGCACGGTGACACACACCTTTAATCCCAGGAAGTGATGGCAGGAAGCAGAAAGGTGTATAAGGTGTGAGGACCAGGAACTAGAGGCTTTTTAAGCTTTTAGACTTTTAAGCAGTTCAGCTGAGATTCATTCAGGTGAGGACTCAGAAGCCTGCAATCTGAAGAAACAAGATCAGCTGAGGAGTTGTCAAGGGGAGGTTGGCTGTGGCTTGTTCTGCTTCTCTGATCTTTCAGCATTCACCCCAATACCAGGATCCAGGTTTTTAACTAATAAGACCGTTTAGAAATTGGAGTTACAGAAATATGTCAACACAAGCTCTCCCTGTACCTGGCCGGCAGGCAGAGCAATAAGTGGGTCACTGGTAAGCTTTGCTGCTGAGCTGCTCCCCAGAACAGCTCCATAGAAAGAGGTCTTGGTAGGGGGTGGGGAGTGAGTGGGGGGTCTCAAGGGCTGGGGAGGTGGACTGAAAAGAGGGTTTCACAGTGCTCTACCTCCTGTAGGTGAAAGAGACCTACACATCCTCACTGGTGGATCTTGAGGTGATGGAAGTGAAGACTACCAGATGCATGATGGATAGAAGATTGGATGGATGATAGATGGATGAATGGATGGATGGTAGATGGGTAGATGAATGGATGGATGATAAATGGATGAATGGATGGATGATAGATGATAGATGGATAGATGAATGGATGGATGATAAATGGATGAATGGATGGATGGTAGATGGATAGATGAATGGATGGATGATAAATGGATGAATGGATGGATGATAGATGGTAGATGGGTAGATGAATGGATGGATGGATGATAGATGGATATAGATGGCAAGACAAGATTCACTGAAGCAAAAATAAGAAAATATTACTGGTAGAATTTAGATTGTGGGCTTACAGGTGTTTGCTGGGATTACAGACATATACCACCATGCCTGATTTATTTCAGACTGGGGATGAAACTCGGGCCTTGTGCATGCTACACAAGCACTCTACTGACTGAGACATCCCAGTCTGGTGTATTTAAAAGTCACAATAAAGACACACTCCTCCAGCAAGGCCACATCAGCTAAGCCTCTGAAACAGCATCACTAACTGGGGACCACATCTCATCTAAACCAACGTACGTGTGTGTGTGTGTGTGTGTGTGTGTGTGTGTGCGCGCGAATATGCCCTGGTGCACATGTGGGGGTAAGAGGACAACTTTGTGGAGTCGATTCTTGTTGCAGAATATTTATTTACACTCTAAAGATGTGTCTCTGCCTAAGGCACCTTCTGATTGGTTCAATAAAGAGCTAACTTTATTATCCGGGGAGAGAGCTGACTCTGGGAGGAAGAGGGGTGGAGACACCAGCGAGATGCAGAGCAAGTCGGAAATACAGAATGGAAAAGGTAAACGCCACATGGCAGAATGTGGATTAATGGAAGCAGGTTGATTTGAGTTATACGAGTTCGTTGGGAATAAGCCTGAGCTAAAGGCCAAATTTCATAATTAATAATAAGTCTCTGTGTCATTATTTGTGGGCTAGTGGTCCAAGAAAGTCTGAGGAAAAGTCACTCCCACTACCTTTGCCTGAGCGAACAACTGCTTGCTCTCCCTGATTCATGTGTATATCAGTCTGGACTCTGCAATGGAAGTTCACATGCTGAATTCCAGACCATCGCCTATCTGGGTCCTGTACTTACTCAGCATGGAACTAGAGTTCCTTGGTCCAGTTGACAAAATGCTTGCTATGCAGGCATGAGGACCCAAGTTCTGTCCCCAGAACCTAAACACACACACACACACACACACACAAACCACCACCACCAACAACAACAACAGAAAAAAAAACCCACAAACAGGGCACAGTGGCACATAATTTCACTTATTCTAAAAAAGATTTGTTTGCTTTTATTTTATGTATTGAGTGTTTTGTCTGCATGTGCACCACATACATGCATCCTTCCCAGGGGCCAGAAGAGGGCATCTGATCTCCTAGAACTGGAGTTACAACAACTTGTGAGACACCATGTGGATGCTGGGAATTGAACTCCTGTTCTCTGCAAGAGTGGCCAGTGTTCTCAACTGCTGAAGCATCTCTCCAGCCACTGTGGTAGTGTATACTTTTAATAATACTAGCACTAGGGAGGTGGAGACAAGCAGAGACAGGCAGATTGGTGGCTAGCAAACATACCCTGTTGTGGAATATTAATTTAAGATGTGTTACATTCTTTTATGCTGTGGAATATTTGTTTAATGATGCAAAGACATGTTACATTTGTTTGATTAAATAAAATGAACCTGGGGTCAGGAGGCTGAGTCAGCAACTAGCTGACAGGAAGTGGTAGGGAGGAACCATGTGTAGCTAGGGTTCTTAAGTGGGGGTTGAGCAGAAGGACGCCCTGTTTTGGGGGAGCCACAAGAAAGGAGTGAAGGATAGCTACGTGCTATTCAGCCTCCCTGAGCAAGCAGAATTTCACCTCAACCTTTGAATCCTGAGTTCTTTAGAGGGGTAGAGATCTGGATAAAGTTCCCTTTAGCGGCCATGACAGAGCCAGTGCCTGAGGGGACAGAATTCCCTCCTGGCTATGGCTACATATGGTCAGTGCACTGAACTCCTACTAGTAGCTTCAGAGTTGCAGTTGCTGGTTAGGACTGCAGTTGCTTAAGGGGCAGCCACTGTATTTAATAAAAAACAACCATGCCCTACTTGGCAAGACTGGGCCAGGAAAAAAACGTGTCAAAAAACAAGGTCAGGGCCTGCAAGATGATTATGCAGGTAAAGGTACTTGCCACCAAGCCTGACAACCTAAGTTTGATTCCTGGGTCCCACACGGTGGAAAAAGAGAACTGACCCCTGCCAGCTGGCCTCTGAGCTCCACATGTGCCACAGCACATGTGCACATATACATTTGCCAACAAATAAATCAATAAATATAATTCAAAAGTTAAAACAGGATACATGGTACATAAGGGTGACCTCTGATCTACACACACACACACACACACACACACACACACACACACACACACACACACACGAATTGGAGGTTTTTGAAGCAAGTCATATCCAATCAGCCTTGGTGACAGTGCCCAGTTTGGTATCTCACCCATTCATGAAAGCTCAAATGCATCTCTACTGAAATTGGAACAGGCACATTATGTTCACGTAACTTTTGTCTTAAAATTTAAAAAGCTGTTTCACATCTGTTTCCAGTTTTGACTCACTCAAGAAGAGTGGAAGTCCAACGATCCCGGGTGAATAAACCACACTTGTTGCACTGTCCACTTGGTACACCCGGCCAAAGGGCAACACTGACTTGCCAAGGAAGCACTTCCTTCCCAGATGAGTGTGGCATTATCTGAACTTGTGCCCAGCAAAGGTTGCAGGAAGGAGATGATGCCAAAGGATCCTGGGATGTCAGATTATGAGCAAGTTCATATGAACAGAAAAGGCATTCACCCAGCTCAGAAGGAACCCTGAACTTGGAGGGAGATCCAAGAGACCATGGAGAGTAGAGCAGGGACTGAGAAATTAGACCACAGTTTTCTGTTCACCAAGCACTCATCAAATCTGTAAGGGGGAAAGGGGGCTTTAGAGACAGCAGTTCATTATGTTGCTGTATTCTTGCTCTGAATAAGCAGAAGCAATGGGGTACAGTGGTTTACAGAGTGCCTCTGGAGTTACACTGATAGGATTTGGATCCAGTCAATATGACTTAGGAGGAGTTACTTAATACTCTTGTACCTCAATTTTATCACCTGTGGAATGGGAACAGTAATAAAATCTACTTCAGGGTTTTTATGAGAATTAAGTGAACTAATTCATGCATTTTCCCAAAATAGTGCTGAACATAGTAAATGTTCAGTGCATGTAGCTATTAATTAACTTTTTATTAACCAGCATCTATAGGCTATTTCTTTCTTCTTTCTTTTCTTTTCTTTTTGGCTTTTCGAGACAAGTTTCTCTGTGCAGCCCTGGCTGTCCTGGAACTTGCTCTGTAGACCCCAGGCTGGCCTTGAACTTAGAGAGATCTGCCTACCTCTGCCTCCCAAGTGCTGGAATTAAATATGTGCATCACCTAGGCAGGGGGTGGTGATGCAGCCTTTTAATCCCAGCACTCAGGAGGCAGAGGCAAGAGGATCTCTATGAGTTCAAGGTCAGCCTGGTCTACAGAGTTCTAGGTTAGCGAGGGCTACACATAGAAACCCTGTCTCCCTGGGCGGTGGTGGCGCACGCCTTTAATCCCAGCACTCGGGAGGCAGAGGTAGGCGGATCTCTGTGAGTTCGAGACCAGCCCG
>LZPO01087168.1:227417-243929 GCA_001675575.1 Neotoma lepida | reverse complement strand
AAAAAAAAAAAAGGTGGAGAGTAATGGAGGAAGACACCTAACATTGACCTCTGTTCACACACACTCACACACTTACACTCACACACACACTCACACTCTCACACACACACTCTCTCACACACACACTCACACACACTCACACAGGTTTGGGGATCTAGCTCAGNGACCAGAGTGTCTAGTGTACGAGAGGCCCCGGGTTCAGCNCTCTAATACCAAAGGCACGGAGGGTAAGACTTTTATTTCCTGAAACTGGTCTTCTTCCCGGTTTCCCATGTGCAGCTCCTGACAAGCCATACAATGGACAGGCTCGAGTGGGTTGGGGTATCTTCCTGAAGGCTCTCTTGCTGATCACTAAACTCATCTGATAACAATTATTGTGGCAGACAAGGGTCAGATGAGCTTAATTGGGCAGGGAGACCACAAGCTGGCCTCGGTGCTGAGTTTCAAAACTACAAAGTGTTGACCAAGACTGCATACTGGTTACCAGACCACAGGTCAGCAAGAGTTGTCCTGGCATCACATTGCANTTTGATGGAGGANAGGGCAGAGCCACTGCCAAGTGAAGCAATAGCATGTGTGCAAGAGTGCGTGAGTGGGTGGGGGCAGGACAAGACTAGGGACCTGCTGTTATCAAGGGTTGGGGTTATAGGTAAAGAAAGTCTAAGGCAGCTCCGAGTACCCAGGAATGCTCAAGGGAGCTACAGCAAGTTTCTGTTAAACAATTTATTTCATCTTGGTTCACAGTCCCACCTCCAAAGCCTCACCCTGCCCCCTCATCACCATAACCTTGCATTGCCTGAAGCAAGAGCTGACTGATTGCCCCAGACTCCTGGAATGTATGTTTATTTCAGGAGGGTGAGTTTTCCTACTAGTCTGGGGTTCTTGGGGTGGGGGGTGGGGCTAAGGCTAAGCCTGTCAGAGACTCTAATGGTCCTAGGAAGAAGGCTGTTGGTTTTCATCTGTCTGATCGAACCCCACAACTCAGGCTTGGGGCCCACACTTGATGCTCCAAACTCTGGTTCCTTGCCAGAGGATTCTAGCAGACTGTGAAGCACCCAGATTTCCAGTTGTGCCGCTGATAAGCACACCAGAGACAGACCATGCTCATCAGCGTGTTCTGTGAGTTAGCTCTTCAGTTAGCTACATCCTCTTAACATCACTGGGGAAGTTACCATCATTTAACCTCCCATCACATGTGCTTAGACACAGAGGGGGTGAAGAGCTAGTCACAGTGGTGGGGTCAGTTTAACAATCAGGCAGTCTTGACATTGGAGAGATGGTCCAGTGGTTAAGAGCACTGGCTGCTCTTTCAGAGGACTCAGGTTCAGTTCCNAGCACCCACATTTGTGACTCACAACTTCCTATAACTCCAGTTGTAAGGAATCCTCTTCTGGCCTTCCTGGGCACCTGAACAGCCTCCACAGGAGGGGATTCATGGATGGTACTTGTTCAGCTGGAACCTCCAGCTCACTCCTGATTGATCTGGAAAGCCCCATTCCTCTCTCTCCAAACCCCACCCTCTCAGAGAATCTCCAAAATAGAAAAGGTGACAAAAAGCCCAGTTCTACATTCGTGGTGGCGGCNGCAGCTCCTCCCCTGAAGTTGCCAGCCATCCAAGACCCCACCTAAAGCAGTCAGCTTTTGACCATAGTTGGGCACAAACCCAACTTGTGGAATATACATCATCATCCCTCACCCACAGGGTATATACGCTCCCTGCCTTAGTTTGGCCATGTGACTTCTCCAGCCCTGATCTCTGGGGCTAGGGAGCTCACCTGGGGGTTGCTTTGCTCAAATAAACCTGCTCTTTTACTTTTTCAGTTCAGCTTGATCTGGCTTACTTCATCATCAGGGAAACCTATTATCGAATTACAGAAAACCTATTAGTACTGTCACCTGGTAAACAACAACAATAACACACTGCTGGGGAGGTTGTAGGCCATGANGAGTAATCCTATTATTGTTTTGTTAAATGATCATGTCATNAAACTGCCTTTGAAGTATTTATATTTATGTCCATAGATCTGTGCTGCTCTCAGCNTTGGCCAGGGAAGCTTCTTTTTGCAGTGGGCATCACTTAACAGAGACTTATATATAACTGGTCANAGTGATAAGAACAAAGGAATGTATATGAATTGTCTGTATTTATAAGTAAATAGTGTCATGTCATAATACTGGTTGGTACACAAAAAGTAACTATGTGTTGTTATGGCCTGAATATTTGTGCCACCTGTAATGATACGGCACATGGGAGGCCTTGGCAGATTCGGCCAAGGTGCCCTGTGGATGAGGGAGACACACCATGCAGATGCAGCAGCAGGTGGTGTGGCACAGTGGAAAGTTACTCATACCATNCAGACACAGCATCCACATGGAGAGTTTATTATAAAAGAGAGAGAGGGAAAGAAGGAGAGAGGGAGAAAGAGAAAGGGAAGTGCCGCGCCCACATGGCACAAGTCTTGATCTGGCGAAGGGAGTCGGGATTGAACNCAGCACACTCTGTCAGATTGCAAGCATCTGGGACCTTTATTTATCATTCCCCTCTGCCTTATATACCCTCTGAGAATGGCCCTGCCACGTGCCTCAGCACCCAGGGTCAAGGAAAGGTCAGCATGCTCCAGGAAGCCACAGCTGCAAAACATTCGTCTTCTCAGCACTGAAGTGGAACAACCTGAGTAGCATCACGGGACTCAGCATAAACAACACAGGAGGGGTGGGGGCACATTTAGCCGGAACCAGATGTGTTCTGATTCCAGAGGTATTCTGATTCCAACAGGAAGGAAAGAAGGAAAGCAGAGAGCCGAACTCCAATGCAAGAACAAAAGGTTTCAAGTCCTGGCCAGGGACTTCATCCCGACTTCTCGTTACAGTGAGAGGGGGAGGAAGTACTGGACACTTATTTCAAGGGGGTTTTTATAGGAAAGGTCTATGTGCAGAGGATTACATATTACATTATTGCTCTGACCTTATTTTCACACTTAGTTCAAACTTTGGTCAGCTCTAAAACTGCTGGTCAGCGGNTACCTTTAGAAGTGGGAGGAAGCATCTCTCAAGAGNGCTACTGATTTTTTTGTTTCATTCCTTCCTNTCCTAGTAGCTCAAGGACACCCAGTCATGGGTTGTCAATACTTGGTTTGCAATGTCTACCCTGACATGATGGCTCATATCTATATCTTGGTTGAGGATCTCGTATTGAGTTTGAGTACTCTGTACCATTAATTGGATGGTCCCCAACCTTTCTCTGATGAATTGCATNAGCTTATTTAAGAGGCAGGGCNCAAAGGTTAGTATGAGGACTAGTAGCAGTAGGGGTCCCAAAAGAGTGGAGATTAGAGTTGTTAGCCAGGGGGAACTGTTATACCAAGATTCGAACCATCCCTGGCCAGCTTCCCTGTCCCTTTTCCATTTGTTGAGGCCTTCCCTTACTTTGGCCATAGGGTCCTTAACCAGTCCGGAGTGATCTACATAAAAACAGCATTCTTCTCCCAAGGCTTCACGTAGTCCCCCTTGTCGTAAAAAGATGAGGTCTAGACCTCTCCTGTCTTGCATGACTACTTCTGCTAAAAAGGTCAGAGATTCCTGTAAATGAGAGATGGAGGTNTCTAATCTCTCTATATCCAGATCAGTGACTGCTCAGAGGTTGGAATAATGCTGATTCTGGGTGTTCAGGGAGGTTGTCCCAGTCCCCATCCTGACAAGACTGGCTCCCAATAAGACACTGAGAGTTANAGCAGTCACCGGTTTCCTTTTGGTCCTGATGTGTAGATTGCTGATCTCATCAAGGAATTCGTCCTCTGCATGGTAAACGAGTCTAGGGACCAGTCGAACTAATATGCAGAAACCCTCAGTACATTTGAGAGTCATAGTATGGATACANGGTGTAAGGCCAGTGGAACATGCCCACCAGGTATCATTGTGGGGAATTAGGTGAAAGGCCCCTGTAGAACTGGTCTGGGAGGAATCGCATAAGGACTGTCGGTTAACTGGGACTTCCCCAATACATGTCCCAGCTCCGGGGATCTGCTGGAGAGTCAGCTGCTNTGTAGACCTCCATTGACACTGAGTGGAGTCTAAAGTTTGACAAAACGTTCCCAATACAGCAACACCCTCGTAGTAGGCAGGGGCCGTGTCATAGCAAAGCCAGCAAGCCCTGGTCAAATCAGGCTTTGAAGCATTAAGGACTGAAAAGGACTGAGCTACAATACTTAGGAGCAGGTCTTCTGACCAGTGGGTGTCCGGAGCTGCAGGGTGGTTTGCCCTAGGGACATATGGGGCTGTAATCATCTGAGATTGCAGTGCATTGGTGTGTGGCTGCATCGGTGTGCTGATCACAACAGACATCTAAGGGTCTGGGGTTAGTTTAGGCACAGGGGGAGGGGCTAGGATGACATTGGGGCCCANGGGCTGTCAGTGAATAGGCTAGATCTTTAGTTTAAGGTGAAAAGTCACCTCATGATCGTAGCTATTCTGATAAAGCTTTAATTCCCATGTCCTTCCCCTCAGCCAATCTGTAAACTCACGTCCCTTCTTTGTAAACATGATAGTTAGGGGATTGCGTCAATATTTAACGCATTCTCCCCTCCCTTACCCATTGTCTCATGAGGTCTGAGCTAATTCCCAGGCATCCTTTACAGTAGTTCTGTGCGAGCCCCGGTCCAGAGTGATTTCTGGTTACTGTTATGAGGTCCCAGGAGGAACTGGGTCCCCAATAGGTGTTTCCAGATGTTTCACATCCCCATTCTTTACAGAAGAAATCAGCTGGCCCCCCATATCTGTTAGCTTCTGACTGTCCCGTCCTCCCCGAGGGCATACATAGATAGGGATGTTTCTCAGATATCGCCGAAGTGATGGGTGGCTACAGCCTATCCAACTACTGCCTAATCCCTCAGTTTTTCCTATTCCCGAGGAGGGGCAGGGTATGGGGTTACATCTCTCCCGACCCTCACATTCAGGGAGTCCCTTCCCTAGGTCTTGGTCTGATACATCCCAGGAGCCAGCTGCCAAGTCACATAAGTCTATTCTAAGATCCAGGTGCCTTGGGGTGCCTCCTCTGAGGCCACTTGGATTTGGTCACCATTTTTAGAGGTGATCACCCAAGTCTGTTTCCAGGCTGTATGTGGGTTAGATGAAACCATGGGCAGGAGAAGAGTCTTTATCAGGGTCATCAGGATGCAGTTTTGGGTGGGGATGGGCCTCATCATCTGAGTTTGATCTTGAACGGGTTGGTCGGATGCCGGACTGCCTCCCATCCTTCCCCTTGGTAGTCTCCTTCTGGGTGAACAGGTTGGCCAGTCGCCCATGACTGTAGTGCACCCAGGTGGCGACTCCACCTACCTTCAGGGCTGTCAGTGTTGTCATCAAGACCACAAAGCGTTCCTTCCATCACAGCTTGAAGGTCCCTTGTCGATGACGGTGGATGAAGACCCAGTCTCTGGGCTGGAAACTGTGGGGCCCAGGGGAGTTACCAGACTCATAGAGGGCCGTAAGTCTTGGCCAGACATGTTTGTGTGTATGTTGAAGACGCTCAAGAGAATCAAGTACGTCTTGATGGTCCATCTCAGCTATAAGTTCAGACCGGAGATTAGGGATAATGGAGGGAGGGGTACCAAACATGCTCTCAAAAGGAGTCAGACCCATCTGGTAAGGAAAATTTCTTACACGATAGAGGGCAAAGGGAAGGAGGGTGATCCAGTCTACACCAGTCTCTAGGGCTAATTTAGTTAAGGCCTCTTTTAGGGTCTGTCTCATTCGTTCTACTTGTGTTGAACTCTGGGGTCTGTAAGCACAATGTAACTTCCAATCAATCCCCAGAATGATGGCTAGATTCTGACTCACCCTGGGACATGAATGCCGGTCCAAAATCTGACCCTATCATTACGGGGAACCCATACCTTGGCATGGTGTCTTCCAATAACCTCTCTGCCACAGTCTGAGCCGTCTCATGCTTGGTGGGATACACTTTAGTCATCCAGAAAATGTGTTGATAAACGCCAGGAGGTACCTATAGCCGAACTTACTGGGCTTGATCTCTGTGAAATCAACTTCCCAGTACGTACCTGGCTTCTTACCCCTTATCCGTGTCCCAGGATTTCTGGGGTTGGTAGTAGCATTGGTTAATAGACAAGCTTTGTAATTGTTGACCAGATCCTCTATGACTTGATTTCCATTTTGTAATTTTACTTCTGAATGTCTTAGCAAGTCCTGAATCTGTCAGATGCCCATGTGGGAGGCACGATGTATTCAACATAGGAGGTTGAATCCTAACTGCCTTGGTAAAATAACCATATTGTCAGCAGTCCTCCACCATCCCTCAAGACACTGAGCCTNGTGGAGGGTCTTAATCCAGGACATGGCTTCCTCGGTATAAACAGGAGTTTCTGGCTATGCAGGTGGGCCTGGATCTAGCAAGACAGGCACTAGGGTGGATGCCATAGCCACTTCCCAGCCTGATCGGCCAAGTTGTTACCTTTCAGTATTGGTCCATCATCCTTCTGATGCCCTGGACAGTGAATTATGGCCAGTTTCAGGGGCCCCCATAAGGCCTTGAGGAAGTTCTGATTTCCTCCTTATTTTTGGTAGTCTCCCTCAGCAGTTAGGAGCCCTCTCTCTTTATAGATGGCCCTCTGAACGTGAGCCATGGCAAAAGTGTAGCGACTGGCAGTGTAAATATTGATGCTTTTCCCATGCCCCAGCTCTAGGGCCTTAGTCAGGGCCATCAGTTATGCTTTCTTAGCCGATGTCCCCACTGGCATTGGTGCTGCCCAGATACCTTATCCGATGTGGTGACAGCTGCCCCGGCATTACCTCATTCCATTCCTCACATAGCTGCTCAGGCCAGAGAACCAGGTTTCCTCAGCATCTGATAGCGAGGTATCTCTGAGGTCCGGTTGGATGCAGTGAGCCTGGGCCAGTATTCCTGTACATTCACGGAGTGGTGCCTCCAGATCTGGGTCAGGTAGCAAAGTAGCTGTAGTCAAAGCTGTTGGGACCTGGAAGGTTATCCTGACTGGATTAAGTAACAAAGTCTGGTAGTGAGTCATACATGCATTGATTAGCCAGCAGTCGGGGGGCTGTTTGAGCCCCCCTTCTAGGGCATGTGGGTTGGCTATTGTAAGGTTTTGTCCCAAAGTTAGCTTATCAGCATCCTTAGCCAGGTGGGCTACTGCTGCTATAATGTGCAGACACGGGGGCCACCCTGCTGCTACAGGGTCTGGTTTCTTTGACAGGTAAGCCACTGGCTGTTTCCATGGTCCTATCTGGGCAAGCACTCCCTTGGCTATCCCATTATGTTCGTCCACAAACAGATAAATCGTTTGGTAATGTCTGGTAGCCCGAGTGGCGGGGCTTCTGGAAGCTTTTTCTTAAGGACTTCAAAAGCCCATTGTTGTCCTCTGTCCACAGTAAAGTCCTGCCCCTCTTTTGTGGCTTCATATAAGGGCTTTGCCAATTCAGCGAAGCCTGGAATCCACAAACAGTAGAACCCAGCAGTGCCTAAGAACTCCCTCACTCCTTTAGTGGTAGCGGGAATGGGAATTTTTAGCACAGTCTCTTTGCGTGCATCCAAGAGCCACCTTTGTCCCCCTCCAGGACATACCCCAGATACATTACCTGTTGCTTGCAGATTTGAGCCTTCTTAGCTGAAGCTCGGTACCCCAGGTTTCCAAGAGTTTGTAGTAAATTTTATGTGCCTGCCAGGCAGGTTTCTCAGTCTGTGGCTGCAATCATCAGATTGTCTACATACTGTAACAGACAGATACCCAGATTCTGGGTGCAATACTCACCTAAGTCCTCATGGAGGGCTTCATCAAAAATGGTGGGTGGNTTCTTGAACCCCTGTGGTAGTCGGGTCCAGGTCAGTTGCCCACTGACCCCAGTCTCAGAGTCCTGCCACTGGAATTCGAAGTAAGGCTGACTCTGGGGTGCCAGCAGTAGGCTGAAGAATACATCTTTGAGATCTAGGACTGTGTACCATTGACGGTTGGGGGCAGGGTGCTGAGCAAAGTGTACGGGTTTGGCGTGGTAGGGTGAATATCTATAACCCTTTTATTTACTTCTCTTTGTTGTTGTTGTTGTTTTTGAGACAGGGTTTCTCTGTGTAGCTTTGGATCCTGTCTTGGAAGCCGCTCTGCAGACCAGGCTGGCCTCGAACTCACAGAGATCCACCTGCCTCTGCCTCCCAAGTGCTGGGATTAAAGCCGTGTGCCACCCCCGCGCAGCTTACTTACTTCTCTTAAGTCCTGGACGGGCTGATAGTCATTAGTATGAGGCTTTTTGACCAGCAGGAGGGGTATGTTCCAGGCTGACTGAATAGGCCTTAAAACACCCTGTTCCAACACCCTTCTGATGTGGGGGGCTATCTCTTTCTTGGCCTCCAGAGGCATTGGATATTGCAGGACTTTTACAGGGTCCGCATCTGCTTTTATCTCCACATACACAGGGGGGTGATGGGATGCCAAGCCCATGCCCCCAGTCTCTGCCCAGGCCAAGGGAAACTTCTGAAGCCACACCTGCACAGACTCANCAGATTCTTGAGGCCTCTGGTGAAGCTTATATTCCTCCCCCAAGTCATGCGTCATCATTATTTGGGGTAGCTGGCCATCCTGCCAACACAACTTTGCTCACTTTTCAGAGAAGTGAATTTGTGTTCACATTTTTGTAAGCAAGTCCCGGCCCAGGAAGGGGTATGGGCACTCAGGTATTACCAGAAAAGAATGAGTTACACATTCCATTCCTAAATCTACTGAACTTTGGGTAGTCCATAAGNAAAGTTTGGTTCCCATGGCCCCCTGAACCCATGTCGTTTTATTGGATAGGGGGCCTCCTGGCTCCAAAAGCACCGAGTTCTCAGCTTCGGGGTCCACCATGAAGTCTGTCTTCTTCCCCTCTACTTTCAGGGTTATCCTGGGTTCGGGGAGGGGGAACAGAACCCTGACTTCCCTAATCACTGTCTACATCTATCTGGAGGACCTTGGCTTTTTGTTTCTTTTTAGGGCACTCTCTAGCCCACTGTCCTTCTTCTTTGCAATATGTGCATTGATTTTTTTCCCCCAATCTGAGGGTTTTGCACTCTTCATCCTTGGACCGTTCCTTATCCGATCTTATATGTCCTTGCCCTAGTATGCGGCCGGTAGTTCCTACACTGTTAGAATGTCGACAAGCTGTCAGTGGTGTCGCTCTTGCTCGGCTTCAAGAAATTCGGTCAGGCTCCTTTCTTATCTCTTTTCTTGTTTTATTTTCCTTTCTTCTGTACTCTCCCTATTGTTATAAACTCTCTCAGCCGCCATCATTAACTCTTATGCCTCTTTCTCCTAACCTGTCCAGCTTCTGGAGTTTTTTCCTGATGTCTGACGCTGCCTGATTCACAAAGGCACAGATCAGAGTCAGCTCTGTCTCTGGCGCTTCTGGATCATATGGAGTGTATCTCCTGAAGGCTTCCTGCAGGCATTCTNAAAACTCTGCTGGACTCTCCTCTGCTCCCTGTCTTACGTCGTATACTTTACTCATGTTGGCAGACCATCTGGCAGATGCCTTGAGGCCTGCCAACAGAGTCTGGCGATAGATCCAGAGTCTCTCCTTACCTTCCTCAGTATTATAATCCCTATTGGGCCGTATAGTCGGGAAGCCCATATCTATGATGGCAGGATCAACTGTCGGCTCACCATTTGGTCCTGGGACCAACTTGCGGGCCTCCAGGATAATCCTGCCCTGTTCTTCGGTGGTGAGCAGCACCTGTAACAATTGTTGCACATCCTCCCACATGGGGGTGTGTGTGAAAAGGATAATCTCAAATAGATTAATGAGATCACNAGGATTCTCAGAGAAAGGGGCATTCTGCAAACGCCAGTTGTATAGGTCACTGGTAGCAAACAGCCAGTAGTGAAACTGCTGGCTCCCATCCTCCCAGGTGGCCCCACTGGTCTCAGGGGTAGGATCACGGGACCCTGGAGTTGGGGAGCACCTCCCCTTCAACTCCATGTAGCTCAAGTGGGACCCACTTCTCTAACCTGGGGTGGGATAACTTCCTCAACACTTTCCTTCCTGGCATTTCCCCCTCCCTCCCTCATCTGTCCCCGNACTAGGGGCCCTGTAAGCTGCAGTAATGCTGGGTCCTGTGGTGGAAGTGCCACTGGCTGCAGCACTGAGCCTGGGCTGGTGGAAANCACCAGCACCATCGCAGCAGAAGCAGGAATCCCTGCAGGGGGAGCGGGAGTTGCTGTGGGCGCTGTGGGGGCGGCAGTGGAAATGGCAGGAATGGCAGCAGGAGCAGGAAGTGCATAAAGGGGGTGAAATATATCTTCCTCCTAAGTGGCATCCTGTAAAACTGGGGAGGTATGCAGGGCCCGCTTCTTTTCTGCTGCCAATACCTTTATCTGTGGAGGCAAAAAGGGTTTAACCCATGGAGGTGGGTTTTCAGTTAGCTCCCTCCAAGTGACCATGTATGGTATCTCATCAGGGTGACCATCCCGTTGTCAGAAAACAATCTCCTCCACCTCATTGATAAGGTGGACATCAAAAGTGCCTCCCAAAGGCCAGTTGACATTGAATTTTGGCCATTTTGAATTACAATAAACGTTTAATTTATCCTTACAAATCTTAACATTATTCTTTTGAGTGATGCTTCTCACATCGCNCCAGTGTGCCAGATATAAACCTAGAGGTGAGGAAGGTTTCCGTCCCATGTTAGCAGTTAGCATCAAGTTGATTGTCAATGTCACACACAAAGACACGACAGCTAAGACAATCACCAGGGCCCAGCAAGGCAACAGGCTCTCTCATACAGATTCAACGGCCGGAGTCCTGTCTCTGCCTCCNACCTGAGTCTGGAGGATTTATAGACCAGAGATTCTCCACCCTCCAAGAGGGATTCAGTATCCCCATTAACGAGGTTTGGGATGTCTCCCAAACTCTTACAATCTGAGCTTCCCAGCGCATCCACTCAGGCTCCACTGATTGCTTCAGAAAAGAAAATTCCTCAGAGCATTCCACTTCTCCNACTTATAACAAAAACCTGAGGTTAACAGAGAAGACAGGGACACAACAAAAGACAGACAAAAAATGCACCGATTGCTCGACTTCAGAGTCAGGATTGTGGGGGGATCCTGAACAAGCCCCCAAATGTATCTGCATTGCGAGTCCCACCCCAGCAAAACCACCACAAGAGCCTATCTCCGATGCAAGAACAAAAGGTTTCTTTATTCAAGTCCTGGCCAGGGACTTCATCCCGACTTCTCGACTTCTCGTTACAGTGAGAGAGGAAGGAAGTACCGGACACTTATTTCAAGGGGGGTTTTATAGGAAAGGTCTATGTGCAGAGGATTACACATCAAGGGGTCTAGAGGTGAGGTAGTTCTTTGAAGTTACTAGCTGAATTATAAATGTGAGATTACTAGTGGCTGACAGGATGCAGGGTATCTACAGAAACATAAATTTTTTAATCCCTACATCCTGTTCTTTACTGAGTCCAGGATATATACATTTAGATTTATTGTTCCAGCTCTATCCCCACAGAGTCCAATTTTTGGTCAGCTAAATTTATTATTCCCCATATCCTGTTTTTGCCCAGTCCAGGATAGATTTATTGCTNTGACCTTATTTTCACACTTAGTTCAAACTTTGGTCAGCTCTAAAACTGCTAGTCAGCAAATACCTTTAGAAGCAGGGGGAGGCATCTCTCAAGAGGGCTACTGATTTTTCCCTTTCAAGTCATGATGTAGATGGGCCTTTTTATAAGTTTATTGATGAGACACCAGAGAGCTTGCTCTCTTTCTATNCAGGTGCAAACCAAGAAAAAGCCCTCACCAGACCTGACCAGTTTGATATCTTAATGAAAAAAAAGAAATAAAAAGGAAGGACATGACTGCTCCTAGGTCTGGTGGGAGAGAAGGTTTATTNTAGATAAAAAGGGAGNAAGCATCAGAGACAGAGACATCTGGGAAAATCCAGAGTGAACATGACCAGACTGAGTTTCACCATGTGAGGAGAAGGGGGAGGGGGAGGGGAGAGGAGTCTCTGATGAAGAGGGGCATCCTGGGCCAAGAGACTGGCATAGCCAAAATAGCTGAGTTATATAGGGCCAGAAGAGCTGCAGGGAGGGAAGCCCAGTCCAATAGCTGGGCTGGAGAGTTCAGGTT
Source organism: Neotoma lepida (assembly GCA_001675575.1). Taxonomy (NCBI): domain Eukaryota; kingdom Metazoa; phylum Chordata; class Mammalia; order Rodentia; family Cricetidae; genus Neotoma; species Neotoma lepida. The sequence continues at coordinate 231,798 of LZPO01087168.1, read as the reverse complement.
GGGGGCTGGGTATGTCAGCCAGGAGGGCCTTGTAACAGCAGAGACTGAGGGATACTGGGAGAACCTGGTGGCCAGCATCTGCTTTGATATATTAATGGAACCCCAGTTAGCATTTGTCCCAGNTTTGAGATGATCCCCTGACCTTGGGNTTCCAGCCACGGAGGAACTAAATAAACCTAACTTCAGTTAAGTCAACTAGCCTGTGTGTCATAGCAGCTCAAGATGATTAGACCTGGAAGAAGTCCTAGGTTAACATATGGGACAATTTTCAATGGAGTTTTGTTGTTGTAGGTGGTGGTGGTGGTGGTCCCTCTTTCCAGTTTGTGTAAATTACATGAAGTCCGAGTTCTTTTGTGTGGTTAAAAAATAATAAAAACAATAAAAGAAAGCCATGGTGGCACATGCCATTAGTCTCAGCATTTAGGAGGCAGAGGCAGATAGATCTCTGTGAGTTCAAGGACAGCCTGGTCTACAAATCGAGTTCCAGGACAACCAGTGCTAAACAGAGAAACCCTGTCTCAAAAAACCAAAAAAAAAAAAAAAAAATTTAAAAAGATATAATTCACATAGCATGAAGTACACTAATTTAAAGTATACAATGGGAGCTGGGGGTGTATGTATGTAACCCAATGGTAGGGCACTTGCTCAGCATGCATAAGACCCTGCGTTTAATCCCCAACACTGGAAAAAAAATAAAACAAAATAATTTAATGTACAGAGCTTCATGGGTAAAGACGCTTGCCACCTGTTAGGTCTCAAACACAGACAAATGACTAACTAAGGTACTTGTTAACATAGCCTTCACCNCCCCCTTAACCATGAACTCTCCAGCCCTGGCTGGGCTGGGCTGCCCTCCTCAGAAGCTCCTCTGGCCCTAGATAACTCAGCTGTTTTGGCTACTCCACTCTCTTGGCCTTCTGCTCTCTTGCTCTCTTGGTCTCCTGGCTTCTTGGCTTTCCCACTCCCCACCCCCCATGGCTCTGATCCTGCAGACAAGGTCCTATCTGGACTCTTCCAGACACCTCTTCCTCTTCTGCTGTCCCACATATCCACAGTAAACTTTCTTGATGCTTTAGGAGTAGTTATGTCCTCCTTTTATTTCTTCTTTTCATTCACCACCAAGCCTGACAGCTGGACTTCAATCCCCAGGACACACGCGGTAGGAGACGACCGGTCCTGCTGGTTGTCCTCTGACCTCCTTAAACATGTCATGGCATGTGTGAGCCCACACACATACACACACTAAATAAATACGTAAATGTAAATTTTATTTGTTTTGTTTTGTTTCAAGACAGGGTTTCTCTGTGTATCCCNGACTGTCCTGGAACTCACTCTGTAGACCAGGCTGGCCTCAAACTCACAGAGATCCACCTGCCTCTGCCTCCCGAGTGCTGGGATCAAAGGTGTGCACCAACTCTACTGGGCATAAATGTAAATTTTATTAAAGAATTTTTTTAAAAAGCCTACAAAGGTATGTCTTAGTTGGGGTTACTATTGGTGTAATGAAACATCATGATCAAAGGCAACTGGGGAGAAAAGGTTTGCTTCACTCACAGTTCCATAGAACAGTTCATCATCTAGAGCAGTGAGGACAGGAACCTGGAGGCAGGAGCTGATGCAGAAGCCCTGGAGGAGTGCTGCTTACTGACTTGTTCCTCATGGCTTGCTCAGCCTACTTTCTTATAGAACCCAGGACCAACCCAGGGATAGCACCACCCACAGTGGGTTGGGCCCTCCTCCATCAATCACTAATTAAGAAAATGCCCTACAGGTCTGCCTACAGTCTGTTCTTATAGAGACATCTTTTTTTATTATTATTAATTGAGGTTTCTCCTCTCAAATGACCTTAGCTTGTGTCAAGTTGACATAAAGCTATCCAGCACAGGTGGGTTTTGCTGTTGTCAATTTGTTCTTTTGTTTTTTTGAGACAGGGTCTCACTGTGTAGCCTTGGCTGGCCTGGGCTTGCTATGTTGACCAGTCTGACATCAAATTTACAGAGATCCAGCAGCCTCTACCTCTTAAATGCTTGGATTAAAGGCATGTGCCACCATGTTGGGTGGGTATCCATTTTGTTATAGATGATAAGTAATATTTCACTGTAGGGATATGCTATGCTTGGTTGGCTTATGACTCAGTTGGTGGATGTTTGGGTTGCTTCACTTTGAGCTTATTGTGAATAACACTGCTACGAATATTTGCACAGCTGTGTGATGTCATGTCTCTTGGGAGTATCCTTAGGAGTGGAAATGCCTGGTCCTATATTTAACCTTCTAAGGAACTGCCAGTCTGTCTGTGGTTTTGCCTCCTCTGAATTTTCCTGGATCACACCTACATCAGTACTTTTCCCACTTCTTTGCTTTGTAAAAGATGGGTCATGGAATCCAACGTGAACTCCTCCTAATGTCACCAGCAATGGATTTGCTGTTCAGCTATATTGGGCCAAGGCCATTTCATTTGAGGACCCATCTGGACATTTGAAGTTCCAGTCCTAATCAATTGAGTAGCTGTTTGTAACCTGTCAGAAGATGAAGACAGTTGGTTGAAACCTATCACTTTAGCTGTTGAATGATTAACATTTGTCGTATTTATATGATTTTACTCTGTAGTGATTGCTGGAGCAAACAGATGCATTTGAGGCCTGTGCGTGTAGATAAAATAAGATGATAGCATTAGTAACTAAGAGTTCATCAGAAGCCTCTTGAGATGGAAGAGGATCTTCTGGTGCTTTTTGGGAAAGAACTGACTAGAAATGGGATGAAGGCACAATCAACAAAAAGTCACTCCTATCAGGAAACTAAGGATGTAATTCATTTAGATGAGACGCTAGCCAGCAACTGCTGAAGCCAGTGAGTGATAGACAACTGAAAGGCCCAGATCAAATTTCAGTATCAAAGATTAAAAAGCTACTAGAAGTAGGAACTCCTCCCCCTGCATCAAGGCGGGGGAGGTAATTCAGCATGGGGAATAGGTTCCCAAAGGGAGGTAATTCAGCATGGGGAATAGGTTCCCAAAAGCCAGCTAAGCACCAGGGACAGGTCCTGATCTCACTGCTAGGAGCCTTACAGACAGGAGGGAATGGGGGGAGAGAAGGGAGGGGAAACTGTGGTTGGGATGTAAAATAAATGAAAAATGTTAATTAAAAAACAAAAATCTGGATGGGTGGTGGTGGAGCATGCCTTTAATCCCAGCGCTTGGGAGACAGAGGCAGGAGGATCTCAGTGAGTTCGATGGGGCTGTCTCTTATACACATCTAGATGTGTATAAGAGACAGGATTTTATGTGTGCATGTAGTGCCAGAGATCAACCTTTGATGTCATTCTCTGGGAGCCATCCTTTTGGTTTTTTGAGACATGGCTTCTTTATGTAGCCTTGGCTGTCCTGGAACTCACTCTGTAGACCAGGCTGGCCTCCAACTCACAGAGATCGGCCTGCTTCTGCCTCCTGAGTGCTGGGATTAAAGATGTGTGCCACCACCACCTGGCTTTTTTTTTTTAAAGTGGTCACTGTTAATTCTATTGATGTTTTGTTTTTGTTTTTGTTTTTTGTTTTCTTTTTTCACCATTACATAGATACAGAAATTGAGACCAAGAAACTAGGTATACTGGTGCATGTCTGTATTCCCAGTGCTAGGGAGACTGAACCAGGTTGACTTTGAGTTTGAAACCAGCATGGACTACATAGCTGGTTCAAGCTGAACATAAGCTACACAGTGAGACTCTATATAGGAAGGAAGAAAAGGAGAAAGAAAGAAGAGAAGGAAAGAAAGAGAGTGAGAAATTGAGGCCAGATGGTATAATGGCAGGCCTAAGCCACAACTCTAACTTGTCCCCAGGTCACCTGGCTCTTAGCCCTAAGCAGTCTCCCCTCTGCCAGACTCCTTCCCGACACACAACTATTGGAATGGAAGTACAAGATGTGAGTAAATAGCCCAGCCAGTTTATTGGATGCAGAGCCAGACCACAGCTAGAATACTTGTGTCCAAGGGCCCTGTCTTTTAAGTTGTGTGTTTCTGTCCCTTTGCATTCCTAAGTGTTCCCAGTGCAGACGCACAGCTTCAAGATACTACACGATAACTAAGATGACTACAAGAGGTTGCTGCTTGAATGGAGCTTTGGGCCTTTTAAAAAGTGTGAGGCTATCTTCCTGCGTTCTTTTTGCTCTTCTTGTTCCACAGTCACNCCCTTCGAGTCAGCTCACCCAAACTTCAAAATTCGAGACAAGGTTTCTTTGTGTAACAGCCCTGGCTGTCTTGGAACTCATTCTGTAGACCAGGCTGGCCTCAAACTCACTAAGATCCACCTACCTCTGCCTCCCAAGAGCTGGATTAAAGGCGTGTGCCACCACCCAGCTCCCTGAGTTTTCTATGTTTCTTAAAATGGG
>LZPO01087168.1:87514-98326 GCA_001675575.1 Neotoma lepida | reverse complement strand
TCGAACAAAACAAAACAAAATGTATACAGATGTTTTGTCTGCACATGTATGCCTAGAACTCTCAGAGGTCTAAAGAAAGCTATGTATCCACTAGAATAGGAGTTGTGAGCCATCATATGGGTGCTGGGAACTGAACCCAGTCTTCTATAAGAGCAGCAAGNGCTCTTAACTGCTGAGCCATCTTCCTAGCCCCTGATTTATTTATTTTTTTATTTTTAAAAGATTTGTAGCTGAGAGTAGAGGTACATGATGCTGTACTCAGCTCCAAGTATTTAGTTTTCAAATCAATAAAGTTCTGAATAATTTCCTACGACATTCTAGGAAGCTTGTAACAACAGCTACTATCTTTTCTTGCCCCGTGTGGCTGCTGCTCCCTGCCTCTCCCAACAGCCTGGTTTACATAGGGAGTTTTAGGCTAGCCAGAGCCACANAGTGAGACCCTGTCACAAACAATTTAGCAAGTCTAAGGTATTTGACAAGCAAAGAACATAGGCATATAAGGAANGTTCCAAAATACATGTTTCTTCAGCGCTTTTAGAAGGAATGCTGATGCTGTTTTTCAGCTTCAGGAGGGGGACGGCCTCTTTAACCTTCCGTTCCTTTCTTCTGACCCTTGACAACGACTTCGCTCTTCATTAAAAACAAGCTGTTTTCTTCCTACAGCTACACTAAATTCATAGTTCTCAGGAGGATGTTATGACAAAACAAAACAAAACAAAAAACTGTATTTCTAGCTTTACAAAGGTTCCCAGTGCTACTCTCTCTTGAGACTGTATTGCTGCCAANATCTGCAGTGACGCCAATGCCACCACGTGGTACCTGTGAGTACTGACATCACTGATCAAGCTCTAGCCAAGGCCCTGCAGAGACATCAGACCAATGCTTTAAAAGCTGAATTAGTCAGCACCCACAAGCCCCCATCTAACCTCCAGGCNGCCATTAAACACACCAGAAAATCAAGGGAAAAAGGCAATTGGAGCACTAGGACAGTGACTTTCTTTTGGGTGTCCCCACAGGAAGAAATACATAACTTAAACAAATTCCACTATAGGTAATTGCTCAGCTGCAGGAGGGAGGACAAAGCCAGACAGGTTACCAAGTCCACTGATTCCAATTCTGAAATATCTCTTTAATGCGCCCTCTTCTTCAGTTCTATTCCCACAATGCTACTCTCACACTTTAATATAGCCGCAATACTGCCAAAGTTTCCTAAAAGCCATGTTTATCAAGTCTCCTCTGTCCAAAAGAGCCTTAAGTAGCAGAATACAGCTCAGGTAATAAGTTAGTATTTTTGAACATTAAANAACTGTTAGTCTTTACTGCCCTCAGGACAAAGTCCAAATTCCTACACATACCATTCAAAAGTCCACCCACACCTTGATCTTACCTGTTATTTACCNGAGNATTTCTCATAGCCTAGTTTTTTAGAGACACAGNACTAGTCAGTGATCCCTAGGCTTTCAATGCTTCTGTATCTTTGCNTCAGCTGCTGCTGCCCCTCTTTTCCCACTTGGTAAACTCTCCTCATCTTTCAAAGCNCAGCTTAGAAGTCTTCATTGGACGTCCTCACCAACTGTCTATCAGGTTAATAGTATGCCTCATNACTTGGCTCAGGCTGCCAATGGATCAGTATACGCAGNGGAACACACAACTTCCTGGATGGGAAGATCTTCCCTTGTTTATTGTTTTGTTTTTAAGACAGACCTGTGTCTTATCTCAGGCTCACTTTAAACTTGAGATTCTCCTTCCTAAGCTTTCCTCAGTCTGGGAATGCTAAGGTTATGGGTATACAAGGTGTGCAACACCATGCCTGACCCCACTGTCTAGTAGAGAGTAAGTGCTCAGCAAACATTTAATGTGGAAATGAATGAATGGATGAATTAGTCTTTGGGTAACAAAAGGGATGGGGTAGGAGGGCTGGCAAGATGGTTCAGTGGGTGAAGGTACTTGCCACGAAGACTAATGACTTGAGTTCCATCCCTGGGACCTATNTGGTGGAGAAGACAATCTTGCATCTTCACCTGCCATGGAAGATGCATACACACGCACACAATAAACGTCAAAAAGGTATATTACTGATATCAAATTAGGTATTATCTATCATCTATTACGCCTCAGTTCTACATAAACAGAGGGGAAAGATCCCATTTCAATCGTCTTGCTTGTCTGTACTAGTCCAGATTAAAGTTACCTGCTTTGAATAGATACTTGATAAAANCACTTTAAAAAATGAATACTGAACAAACAATAAACATATTTCTGGGACTAAGATCAGAGATACAAGAAACAACAAAGTAATTTATTGAATGTCAAATATAATACAGTATGTCTAAGACAGATGGAATAAAAAGCTGGAACCTAAAAAAACCAATAGCCAAGGGACAGAATTAGGTGACAGACATATTGACAGAGCCCCAAATCTAAGTCCAGAAAGGATCAGAGGAATTGAACATAGAGAGAAGACCTCCTAAGACTTTTAATCATTCTGATCNCTATGGCAATCTTGCAAAAGTAGAGAATTTGAATGATAAATAAGGCAATGGACAGTTGTCTCAATGGTTTCCTCCCAACTCCCACAGGCTCCAGGCCTAGGATTTACTCTAAACAGAGAATNGTCTGTAGGAGCCAAGTCCTCTCTATTTGTCATCCTCACAGCAATGCCAAGAGTTAAAAGACTTAAAAACTGGACACCACCTAGTGTTGGCAAAGGTACAGGAAAGTNGGAACTCCAAATACTACAGAAGCTAGAAGCACAGGCTGGCTTAATCCTTCTAAAGAATAGCATAACACTATGTATGATACACCAAAAATCATCAGAGATGTGGTAAGTGTCTAGCAATCAGGATGTCTACTAGAGTGCTGTGCCTAATAGCAATGGTGCCTCTTAGCCCAGACCTTAATAGGCAGCAAAGGGGCAAATCAATCATTATACACTCAAACANTAGAAAGCTATACAGTAACTAAAAAGATGCCAGATGTGATGGTGAACTCCTGTAATTCCAGCATTCAAGATGCAAAGGTGGAGGATCTCAAGTTCAAAGCCAGCCTTAATAAAGAAGTAAGATGCTGTCTTAACAAATAAAAATACCCCTGGCCCCCAATATAGTCATCGAGGTTGGGGAGGTAGCTCCACAGTATAGTGTTAGCCTAGAATACACAATTCCTAGCACAACTAATAAGATTAAAAAGTCACTGTCAAATTTTAATGACACAATAAAAGGTAAATCACAACATTAGTATACAGAATATTACTTAATATTTGTTTGTTTGTTTTTTGAGGCAGGGTCTCACTTTACAGNCCTGGCTGGCCTGGAGCTCACAACACAAACCAGGATGACCTGGAACTCATAGAGATTCACCTGCCTCTGCCTCTGGAGTGCTGGGACTAACGGGTGTGTTACCATGCCTGGCTCCTTTTCTGAGTTTTTGATGATGACAAAAATGACTTTAGGAATACTATGAATTCCCAGTTTCATTTAATTTAGTAATTTTTAGGAAGAGAAAAAAAATTACTCATATGCTGGCAGCTAAAAGCACATTTATGCTTTAGGAGAGAAACAAAAGCTACAACAGGATGATTCAAAAGGCTCCAAAAAACTCCATTTTAACAACATACCTAGTGGACCAGTGAGTTGTCAGAATACAAAAGCGCTTGCCACCACAGGTGAGGACCTGATTTGACCTCCAGAACCAACCTNCATAAGGTGTCACCTGACCTTCACACATTTACCCTGGTGGCAGACACACCCACATACATATTACAATTTGAGGAAGATAAGTAAATCAAGTAAAACCACATAGTCAGGTACAGAGACCTTTACCAGTACTCTGCCAGAACCTCTGTGTACTCTGCATCAGACCCTGTGCAGGGATACAGAGGGAACCCTAGGAAGTGGCCCAGCTAGGGAGAGAGAAACACAGGAAAGAAAGATCTAGATGAATCCAAGGTTGGGATATGAGCTTGGAAAATTTGGGTCTCATGTTTACAAAATGAAAACAAGGTGACAGAGCCAGGTTCTGGCTGTGAGNAAGATAATGCTCTTCCCGAGAGACTGTCCTGCCTGGGGACAGAAGCCTTCACACAACCGAATGCTGCAGATTTAATAAAACTGCTATCCCTTACAAACATCACCAGTCACCAGTCCTTTACCAGGTGAATACCATCTATGTTCTTCTCTAGTGAGGAAGAGATGATATATTACCAACAAGCACCTAGACTATAAAGGACAAAACTAAAAGGAAATGTCCACAGCACAGTGAAAGGTAAGATGTTCTGTAGTGGGAAGACAGTCCTATAGGCCTCAGTCTGGTTGGAGAGGAGACATACCCTTTTGATACAGTTTTCCTATAATTTTGCTATGGGGATTATTCAGCCAGGTGGTGGTGAACATCTCTAATNCCAGCAGAGGCTCGTGGATCTCTGTGAGTTCAAGGCCAGTCTGTGAGGTCCAGGACAGCAAGGGTTATACAGAAAAATCCTGTCTGGGGGGTGGGAAGAATCTTTTTGTTGTTGTTTTTTGTTTGTTTGTTTTTTTCAAGACAGAGTTTCTCTGTGTAACAGCTTTTGGAGCCTGTCCTGGAACTCGCTCTGTAGAGCACGCTGGCCTCAAACTCACTGAGTATCCGCCTGCCTCTGCCTCCCAAGTGCTAGGATTAAAGGCATGCGCCACCACCGCCCGGCAGGTGGGAGGAATCTTCAAGTTAGTATTGAGTGTTCTACAGTGAGCTAGATGATATCAAAGCTATAAAAGGTATGGAGTTCTACTAGGGTACTCTTAAAAAAAAAAAAAATCTCACTTGAGTTCACAAAGCATCACACATAACTGTTAGGCCATTAATCCAGAGGTGACATCAGCAGGTATGAGATGTAGGGTTCATACCACCATATACAAAGGACACCACCAACTTGCGAAAGCTTTTACCTGCGTGGTTAAAATCTCACTCTGTGAGCCATCTTCAGAAAGGTTGGTTTCACTCTCATAACCAGATGCCGCTTCACCTGAAATGACAATCAAGTCAGATGCATGGAGGAGCAGAGCATGAACTCTGCAGCCTGCACTGTCTGCCCGTCCCTTTCACACCATGTCCTTTGTTCACTTCCATGTTATACAAACAACCAAATTTGGGACACTGGATTTCCTTGCAGAACTCCTACAACAGGCTGGGTGTGGTGATGAATGTATTTAATCCCACATTTTGGAAGGCAAAGGCAGGCAGATCTCTGCTCCAGGCCAGTCAGGGCTACATAGAGAGANCATGTCTTAAAAAAACACAAACAAATCAGAAAAATTCTGCAATGAAAACCAGAAGCAATTAGGTCATTCAAGATCATCCTATCAGACATTCTGGCTGCATGAAGTCATTAAAAAAAAAAAGATTTTATTTTTATGATTTATAATTATGTTTATGCTGTCTGTCTGTGTGGGTTACTTATATGTGAACACAGCAGGTACCTGTGGAAGCTGGAGACATTAGACACCCCCTGGAGCTGGAGTTACAGGTATTTAGTCACCTGACATGGATTCTGGGAATCAAATTTAGGTTTACTGCAAGAGAGCACCTATTANTTTTTTCCCTTTTATGTATTTATTTTTATTTTATGTACATTGGTGTGTTGCCTGCATGTATGTCTATATGAGGGTGCTGGATCCCCTGGAACGGAAGTGACAGAAAACTGTGAGCTGCCATATGGGTGCGGGGAATTGAACTCGGGTCCTCTGGGAAGAGCAGCCAGTGCTCTCAACAGCTGAGCCATCTCTCCAGACCCCCCACCCTGACCCAAGAGTGCCTATTCTTAACCACCCCTATCTCTCCAGGTCCAGGAAGGACTTTTGACTTTTAAGGAAAAGAACTATAGGAAGATCTTTCAAGTTTAAGCAGCAGTTAATGTAACTGTACTTAGAAACTCATGTATCCTCAAAAGAGTAAACATTCAGCTCACTTCTGTAGACTGACGCAAACAAACAGAACTACCTGAATCTGGGATTATAATATCCTCTTCTTGATCATTATCTTCTTCTAGGCAAGTTCCCATTTCCTCATCATCTGAAATCAATTCCTCGTCACTTAGGAAAACTTCCTCGTTCTCTGACTGGTGAGTTATCTGTTTGGAAGGAGGATTAAATAAGGCATCCTGGGAGCCTGCATTTGCAGCTGAATCTTGTACAGCACTGTGCTGTGAGAACATGCTGCCAGAGCATTTTGCATCCTCACTAAGGTGATATTCCGGAGATGCCTCTACCAAGATCACCTCGTTATCGCTGTCACTGATGCTACGCTTCCACGACGCTTGGGTCCTCTCTGCCTTCTCTGACAGACGCTGTGTCACAATACTGCTCAGTCTGGTAAGGTCAGGTGTGTTGCTTACTCTGCCNAGTAAGTCTTGGAAGCAGGGAAGATCTTCATCCTCACAACATTCGCTCTCTTCTGAGGACTCTAATTTCCTAGCCCCTCTACAGAGACTCCGAGCCAGCGATGCACGGGATAAAGGGCTAGGGCTCCTACTCAACTCTCTTCTCTGGACACTTCCATTAAAAACGGCAGACCTCTCCATTATGTCACCTTCACCNAAGCTAGTGTTTTCCTGTATTTCAACATCATCCAACAGGTCATCAGGTGTCTCAGAACAAACCTGAAAAATATTACCAGGTTGTTCNAGCTTATCTGAGAACAGACACGGAGAGAAGTCTGCACCAATGGCCTCACCTTCCTGCTTTTTTATTTCAAGATATTCATAATCACTCAAAGGAAAACTTTGCTTACAGACTCCAGGTTGCATAAGACTTAATGGAAGCATAGTGTTTAACTTAGTCCCTCCGCTTCTACCTAGTTGTCCTTGGAAGTTTTCACCACTGGAACATACTTCATTAATACTGCCTGCGTTAGCTTCTTGACAAGCATTTTTCCTGTTGTTTTGGCTAATTGTGTGTATTGTACTTTGAACAACGGTATCATTTCCCATTGCCTTTTCAGCTGACAATGTATGTTTCTCAAACTGTCCCTCTGACAGAGTTTTCCTATGGTCAGTCTTCATAGAGGATGAGATGGGAGAAACTGATTGTTGAAGATGTGAGTTTTGTGGAATTCCTGGGTCACCTGCAGTGCTAAGATCATTTTCATTGCTTCTGTACTGAGATGATGGACAAAGCCTGGACACTCCAGCACACACTGAATCAGCGCCTGGCTTACCTTCCTGATGAGGCAGAGGTAAGCCTGCTGTGGCAGTCACTGACTGTACACAACTGATTTCAGACTCTTCATGTCCCTGATTTTCTTCTTTTTGTTCTCCTTCAGAAGTCCCTTTTGGACTCATTTCCCTTAAGGACATAGAGGAAGCACAGGCTGTTACATACTCCTTTTGAGGATCTCTTGGTTTTGAAAATAAAGTAAATGACTGACGCTTTGAAACTTGAAATGTATTCTGTAAATACTGAGTATCAAGTTCACTCTCTTCCATTTCTACTGTCTTCTGAATGTGGCTAAGTTCGTGTTTCAATGGATGCTTGAAGCACTCTGTGCCACTTCCAGCATCTTTAGAACCATGGACCGGTTCCTTGGGGTTTTCACTTGCTACAAACTGAATCATACACCGACTTGATTCTGTTTTTGCATATTTGGCAGTGTTTGCTTCCAGCAACGACATACTGTTCTGCGTGTCATCATCAGTGTCAGGGACCAATGAAACACTGGTACTCTCCTCAGACCTCTCAGTGGGCAAACCTTGTTCTCCACTCAGCACCAGATCCTTCGGGTCTTTGGTTCTGTCAGACATTTGGCTTAGTTCAAGTTTCTCTACTTCTTTTCTCTGAGGGCTGGGAATGACAGGCCCTTGAGGTTCATTAGAACTTTGACAGTTAGTTAATGAACCAGGTATGTTTGTTAATTTCTCTTCTGGGAAAGCATCACTGGACTTTCTCTTCCTTATTTGTTCATTTGNCTCATTCTTCTTCTTGGCATCTGCTGCAGGTCCTGTGTCCTCTATGGGTGGAGGCTTTCCAATGTGCCTGACTGGCGTCTGGTTGGAATTGTTTTTCTTTGTNTCTTCACCGCTACTACAACTATCAATCTGAAATTCGGTACAAGTAGGTGGGCTGGGATTCCTACTGACTGGTTCAAGAGCAAGAACACATTTGGTGGAAGACCTCCTCCTCAGTCTATTTTTCTTNGGTGCTTTTGAATTGTGGACGCTTAATTCTAGCTCCAAATCACTGATACTGTTGCTTATAGGTTTGGCTTTAGTTGTGAAAACAGACTCGTTTCCCAGTGATCTGACTGGATTAGCATTTTTCTCTTTCTGAACATTATTGCCTTTTGTTTCGTTCTCCTGACCATTACTGGTAATACCCATCACTTGGCCATTTGGCTCCATTTGGTCAGTTCCCTGATTTGTATTTTCAGGAGTCTTTTGAATAACTGTTAAATCTGCTTTCTTGATAAAATCCTCAGGATGAAGGCATGTAGTTCTCCTTTTACGTTTTAATTTATTTGTGAAGGGTTGTGCTTGTATTATCTCTGATTCTGTAGTAAATGTGCCTAGAATTCCAGTTACATGGTTCAAGTGAGGGAGGCTTCCCTTTCTCTGATATGTCTTCCCAAATATTTTATCTTTGATATTATTCTCTACTGATTTGGAGAAGTCTCTTTCACTCTTACACATTAAAGCATTATGGGGATCAGAGGCCACTAAGTCTATTTCCTTTGAAGAACTGGAGCATCCATCTACTTCATTTGAAACTTCTAATACAGCAGCTGCTTCAGCATTTGACTCCTGCCTCCTGTCAGATGTGCTGTCAGAAGTTAACATTTCACCAGTCTTGGAAAACCACTCATTAACTTTCCGAATGCTGCTATTTAGTGTTATCCAAGGGACATCCTGGGTAGCTCTAGGATTCTCAGGGCACAGACTTTTCTGATTATTCCATTTTTTTCTCGCAGAGAGGGAATCAGGATTCAGATCTACCTCTTTCTCAGTGCTGGGAATCTGCCTATCATTACATGTTCCTTTACTTTCAGCCCATCTGTTCTGTTGGCTCCTTGCTAAGCCAGACTGTTTGCTTTTATTAGAGAATTCAGCCTTTTCTACATTCATTCTGTCTTCAGTGAGTAATAAACTGCTGTTCTCATGCTGTAATGAGCTGGCATCAATATCTGTGCCACATGGCTCCACAGGGAAGTTTGAAACAGAAATACCCTGACATTTTTCTGGATGCCTTTCAGTTGCATGATTCTCAATGGGGTTCAAATCTTTATTNCTGCNTTGATGCTGTTCAATATCTGTTACGTCCTCAGAAAACTCACAAGCAGCTGAAATATACAAAATAACAAGGTACTTAAAAATGGAATTATCATGAGAAAATACGTACTTAATTAATACAACTTGGGAACAGAAATCAATCCAGTAACCGTATTTTTTTAAATTTTAGATTTAAAAAAATTTTTAAGTGTATAAAATGTTTTGCTTGCATGTATGTACATGCACCATAGGCATGCCTGGTGCTCACAGAAGACAGAAGAGGATTTCAGATCTCCTGAAACTGGAGTTATGNATGGTTGTGAACTAATATGTGGGTGTTGGGAACCAAANCCAGGTCTTCTGCAAGAGCAACAAATTCTCTTAAATGCTGAGCCATCTCTCCAGCCCCAATCTACTGGCTTTTTGTTTGTTTGTTTTTCGAGATAGGGTTTCTCTGTGTAGCTGTCCTGGAACTCATTCTGTAGATCAGGCTGGCCTAGAACTCACAGAGATCCACCTGCCTCTGCCTCCTGAGTGCTGCCATCACCCAGCTTCCACTGGCTTTAGAAGAGCTAACATCATAAACTACAAGTATACTGAAGATCCAGCTCATACTCTTTCATGAAACTCCATTATAGAGTCTAATATTTTCCTAAACAGGATTAGATCACATTTCCTGTTCCCCTAGTCTCTTAAGATTGAACAAAAAGCAGATTATTTGATCAACAGACCTCAAGTTTTCTGTTCTGTTTGCAGACTCATATGCTCTACTTTTAAAAACTAGCTGACAGCTGGGTGTGGTATTCCATCACTGAGAAGGTTAAGGAAAAAAAAAATGCTGATAGTTCAAGGCCAGCCTGAGCCATAGTACACTTGCTTCTAAATCAGTCAAAACAAAAGAAACAAAAGCCAAGTGGCAAGAATGAAATATATCAACTAAGAGGAAAGGACAGCAAGGGCTGGTGGTATGTGACTATAATCCCAGCACTTGGGTAGCTTAAACAAAAGGATGGTTAGACTACTTTGGGTTATATAGTAGAACTGTCTTTAAAAACATAAGTTAAATGGAAGCATGCAGCCACACTCAATATTACTATAATCACACCAGTCTAGCACTACTCACTATCTCACAATGGCAACTGAGAAAAAAAATTATACTTTAATTCTTTAAAAAGATGTTGTGAATTATAAATGTGAACTATAAATTATAAATAAATATGGAACCTGGTNNCCAGATTAATTTAATTACAGAACTGCATCCACCCACTCTCTTTAGTGTCATTAAGTTGGGAAGGCTTGATGTTACCCTTTTTTGCGGAATCCAAACTGTCTTCATCTCCAGCTCCCCGAGGGGTGATTTGTAACAATTCCTGGTCTCTCACACTAAAGNGGGGAAAGACAGAACCCCTAATGAGAAATTCTAGTTGTATGCTCACAAACCTGTTAAATGACCAATATCAAATATTACCCTCTAGATAGGGTCCTAACAGCTGAGCAGACGACTCACCTTTTGAAATCTGCTCTCCTTTAAGTGCCTTCCAGTAAAAATGGAATGGTCAAAGACTGAGAACATTCAAAGA
>LZPO01087168.1:71614-86526 GCA_001675575.1 Neotoma lepida | reverse complement strand
CTGCCTGCATGCCAGAAGAGGGCACCAGATCTCATTACAGATGGTTGTGAGCCACCATGTGGTTGCTGGGAATTGAACTCAAGACCACTGGAAGAACAGTCAGTGCTCTTAAACTCTGAGCCACCTCTCCAGCCCTCTTCTGGCTTCTTTAGGCACTAGGCACAAATGTGGTACACAAATATACATTCAGGTAAAATACCCACACATGTAATTTTTTTTTTTTGAGACAGGGTCTCTCTGTAGACCAAGGTGGCTTCAAACTCACAGAGATCCACTTGCCTCTACAGTGCCTAGTCTACAGTGCAAGTTCCAGGACAGGTTCCAGAGCTACACAAAGAAACCCGGTCTTGAAAAACAAAAACAAAAACAAAAACAAAAACAAAATAAGAGTTCTGGGATTAGATTAAAGGCATATGTCACCAAGCCCAGTTCTGCACTAAAAAAAATCTCTACCACTGAACCATACTTCTAGCTTTCCCCCTCCAATTTTAAGGTAAGGTAAAAGTAATTTAAAAATTCACTGATAATGACCAGTTATCATAGATCTTAAGAGAGGAAACTGGATGATTATAAATAAAATTAAGCTCTTTGGGCCAGGTGTGGTAGTGTATGCCTTTATTCACTCGGGAGGCAGCAGATAGATCTTGGTGAGTTCGAGGACAGCCAGGGCTACGTAGATCCTGCTCCTAAATAAATAAATAAATAAATAAATAAATAAATAGATCCTTTAGTATTTTCATATTTTCATAATTACTACCACTTATGAGAAACTCAGAGAACAACCACTGGGTGATAACAAGTGTGCACTGACTTCTACTGTTATCTAAAACTCCTTTGGCATTAGAAAAATGTACAACAAACAAAAAAGGTTTCCCAGGAAATAGACAGATGAAACTAAATGATCNTTAAGGTCGCTTCTAATACCATGACCTAAATCAAGGATTCTCAATATTAATTAGATATGAAAAGGCTCCTTGTGACTTACCTGCAATCATTTGGCCTATTAACTGTCTCTTCAGAAGAATCAGACTCTTAAAAAACAAAAAACAAAACCCAAAAATCATTCAAGGTTTTTAATTAAAAGAGTTAAAAAAATGCTTCTTGTAAAACATACAGTGGTTCATCCAGAAATACTTATAGTGTATATTTCATATAAATAATTAATGTTACATTATATAAATATCANCCATTATGTGGCAACACAGACAAGTGGCTGAAAGCACAGGCGCCAAAGCCAACTTCCTATGTCCAAATTCTTTTTTTTATTATTATTATTATTTTTTTAATTTTTGAGACAGGGTTTCTCTGTATAGCCCTGGCTGTCCTGGAACTAACTCTGTAGATCAGGTTGGTCTTGAACTCACAGATCTGCCTGCCTCCGCCTCTTAAGTNCTGGGATTAAAGGTGTGCACCACCACTGCCAGCCCTGCCTCCAAATTCTTAACCTCTCTGACTTAATTTTCTCATCTGTAAAATTAGTAACNACCTCAGGACTGACATCTTAGATGAGGTATACAAAAAATACAACAGCACCTAAAATACAGTTAAGTGCTCCTAAATATTAACTGACATGATTTGCACTACTTTTATTAACACATTTATTTGTGTGTGTGTGTGTGTGCGTGCGCTCACACTTGTGGATGTGCACCCACATAGTGTGGATGTCGGAGGACAATTTATCAGAGTTGGTTCTCTCCTTCCACTATGTAGAGTCTAGGGGTTGAATTTAGGTTATCAAGCTTGGTGGCAAGTGCCTTTACCAACTCAGCCATCTCATCACCCCCCTGGAATATTNTTACAAAACAACACCATTGTTGATGGGTTTATTATGACTAGAAGACCTACAAGTTAATTTCAAAAGAATCCAATAAATATTATGGAGACCCATGGTAGTGTAGGGAACTCAAAATAAAACCATTCTTCCCAATTTGATCATTGACTTATTTTTGAGATAGGATTCTCTAGGATCCCAGGTTGACCTCAAACTCATTCCTCCTGGTTAGCCTCTCATGCTGAGAGGCCAGACTTGGCCCCCCTCACAAAGTCTACAAAGAGACAGTTAAAGAGACCTCTTTGAGCTCTGAGCTCATTTCTTTTTTCCTTTTTGGCCAGCTGAGGATTGAGTGCAGGGCCTGTACAGTTTATCTTGGATGTCTCTAAATGCAATGGCAACTAGCCATGTTCTTTTTTATTACGACTTTACATTTTATGTTCATAACCAGACATCTTTCCTTTTGTTCCCTTTTTATAAAGTAGGATTCTTCAAGGTGTGAAGTGTAACTTTTATATAATTTATAATTCATGATAGAGCCCATAAAATTATTTTACTTTCATTTACCAAAATTCCATGCAACATATATAAAATCACAACCAAGAATTTTGATAGAACTAGAAGCCAAACAATCTAGCAATTATTTCAAACTTAATAAAATGCAAGACCCTTACCTAATTCAATGTACACAGATTTCTTTTGAGGCTGTCTCTGCTGCTGAGTTTTCTTTGTTGATCTCACAATTCCAAGGTTAGACAGCTGGACACTGAGACTGTCCTTCTGTAAAACAGTAAAGAATGCCTTAAGTTTTACGTTTTGAATTTTTCTTTTCTTTTTTTTTGCTTTATTTTTCCAAAACTCATTATAATCATGAGTATTCCCTAAGTATTAATATAGAGAAGTTTGAAGCTGATAGTCTGCATTTCCAATCACATCTGATAAGACTGGCAACATAAAATNTATTTTCAGAAAGGATAAATGATAAAAGGAAGAGTCTGAGGAGGAGACTACAAAGGAGGAACAGAGGTAGCAAGGCTGGGAGTCAAGGGAAAGAACCATGAGAACACTTTGTTTGAAAATGTCATAGTGTTCTCTAACACATTATATACTGATTTAAAAAAATAAAACAGGTATTAGAGAGATGGCTCATTGGTTAAGAACACAGGCTGCTCTTGCAGAGGACCCAAAGCACCTGTGTTGCATATGCACAAATCCCATACAGACACACACACATTAATTAAAGATAAAAAATAAATTTAGCCAGGCAGTGGTGGTGCTCGCCTTTAATCCCAGCACTCTGGAGGTAGAGGCAGGCAGATCTCTGTGAGTTCGAAGCCAGCCAGGGCTACATAGAGAAACCTTGTCTCAAAAACCCAATAAATAAATAAATAGATAAAACAAATCTAGACTATTTAAAGAAAAACATTTTTTTGAAGGATTAATGACAGCCATAAAATCCCAGCATTCTTAAGAACACTTAGTAAGGTGTATCTTGTGATGTCCATTATCCAGCACATATGATTACAGTGGTTAAGTTGAAGTAATTTTCAAATGCTTATAAAAGATCAGTGATATCGTATCTGTTTCAGACAAGCATCAGAGCTGATGAAGTTATAAAACAGGGGGAGGATCTATAAGGTGTTTCTTGATCACAATAGGTACCCCGAACTTCTAAGTTTATAACTCTTACTTATTAGAACACTTGTCCAGCCACTGAATTTACCACCATCCTCTCTTTCCTAAGTTTTCATATAAATCCACTCACTCACTAATTCACAATGCTAACACTTAATAAACAGATNCCAGAAAAAAACAGAAAACAAGTTTTACCAAGGTGGCATTTCCAGTTTCAATCTGTCGAAGTCTTTTGACTCGGTCTCGGTAGCCTACACTCTGGATGATAGAAGCCTCCTCATTCAAAGGTTCAGAAGAATTTTTGATTTTTGAAAAACTGTAACTGTTTGCAACTTTAAAACAGAAAGGAACATATTTTAGTTAGAAGAAAACATATTAATCTTCATACCCAAAAAGACTGTGTTTTCTCCCTGCTGTATGAGGGTAATGCAAACAACAACAACAACAATACAAGCCTGGTGGAGGTGGCAGCACACACCCTTGATCCCAACACTCGAGAGGCAGATGCACGAGGGTCTCTGAGTTCCAGGACAGCCAAGGCTACACAGAGAAACCCTGTCTTAAAAAACAAACAAAAAAGACTGATTCATTACGGACATATTTAATTATGTTGTTTTCTGTTTGTTTGTTTGTTTGTCTGAGGCAGATTCTGTGTAGTCCTCATTAGTCTGGAATTTGAGAGCACTGAATTCACAGAGATCCACCTGCCTCTGCCTCCTGAGTGCTAAGATTTAAGGTGTGCGCCACCTGTCTGTCTACCTTTAATTTCTAACTTATTTTTCAGTTTATGTGTATGTGTGGACGCATGCATGAGTTCATGTGTAGCATGTGAGTGCAGGTGCCTGTAGAAGTCAGAGGGCATTGGGTCCCCTGGAGTTGTAAGCCACCTGCTGTCACTGATGAAATCTGAACCTAGGTCCTCTGTAAGAATGGTTTAGCATTTTTAACTGTTGAGCCATCTCTGCTGCCCTGATTACCTAAAAAAAATTTAAAGTCCAGTTTGGAAATTCAGAGACTATCCAAATTATTTTTATTCCCCCTACACACCTAAAAACTAATAAATCTGCTCATTAACAAGTTTACCGTATTTCTCTTAATTTAAGGAGTAACAATGCACCACTAATGTTTGTACAACTAAGAAAGGAAACGTTAAGAAATGGCATACAATTGAGAAAACGCTCCAATTTCAGANACACTAAGATATACATTTTAGGAATGAAGAATAAAACACGAGACTGATAGGAGTGGTTTAAAACACAGGCTGGCAAGATGGCTCAGCAGGTACAAATGCTTGTGTGAAGCCTTATGACCTTTGACCCCAACCCATGTGTGAGGGCTAAAGTTAACCTGTAAGCCCCACTTGCCCAAGGACAAATAACTTCCTGGAATGCTGGGGGTTGTTGTTCAAGTAAGATAGCAAGCCGTGTGTTTTCACTTCAGTAAACCAGGTTGTTTGCCCCAAATGCAACAGCATGTGCTTGATCGTATGTTGTAGGTGGGAGGCATGTAGGCAGGAAGTATGTCAGGATGTGTGCTTGCCCCCCATTGGACAAAGGCAGGATAGCCTTGTGGGTTCTGCCTTTATAAACACCTGACTAACCTAATTCAGCACCAATCTCTGGGAATCTCGTGTATAGACCTAGCCAGGCCAGTGTCCACAGTCCTGGCCAATATTAAATAAAGAGCCTGCTTTAATTAGACAATTGTGGGTTTGGTCTTTCGCCTCACAATTTTCAGGTTTAACATCATGTAAAGGTAGGAGAAAAATCAACCCTCAAGTTTCCTAAGATCTTGAAATGTGTGCCCTAGCGAATCCATGTCTGCACTCAAACATACTACTACGAATAATAAAAAATTTAAAAATTAGGGCCGGTGAGTAAAGGCAGTTAGCACCAACCCTGAAGATCTCAGCTCAATCACTGAGACCCACGTAGTGGAAGGAAAGAAGCAACTCCCAAAAGCTGTCTTGATTNGCATACACACTGTGGCATGCCTNAGCCACACCCCTCCATACACACAAANAAATGTAACTTAAAAAAATTTAGGACTGGAGAGATGGCTCAGTAGTTATACGAACACTGGTTGCTCTTCCAGAGGACTCAGGTTTGATCCCCAGCATCCACGTGTGGAGCTCCACATATGGTGGCTCAAATCAATTGTAACGAATTCCAGGGGATCCAATGCTTTCTGGAGTCTGCAGGCAGCAAGTACATACATGGTACAGTGACATACATTGTCTTAGGGTTTCTAGTGTTGTGACAAAACACCATGACCAAAGCAACTCAGGGAGGAAGGGTTTATTTGGCTCTCACTTNCATGTAGCAGTTCATCATCAAAAGCGGTAAGAACAGGAACTCAAGCAGGGCAGGAATCTACAGGCAGGAGCTGATACAGAGGCCATAGAGAATGCTGCTTACTGGCTTGCTCATCATGGCTTGCTAAGCTTGCTTTCTTCTAGAACCCAGGACCACCAGCTCAGGGGTGACTCACTCACAATGGGCTGGGCCCTCCTACATTAGTCACCAATTAAGAAAATGCTCCACAGGCCTGCCTACAGCCCAATCTTATGGAAGCATTTTCTCAATTGAGGTTCCCTCCACTCAGATGACTCGAGCTTGTGTCAAGTTGTCATAAAACTAGCCAGCACAAACATGCAGGCAAAACTCCCATATACATGAAATAAATTTTTATTTTTAATTTTTAAATATATATAGAGATTAAAGAGGCTGGGGAGAGAGCTCAGCAGCATTTGCTGCAAGGACATGAGGACTTGAGCCTGATTCCCANCACTCACATAAAAAGCTGAGCCAGGGAAGGCAGACACAAGGGATCTGTGGGGNTCCCTGGCCAGTCAGCCTAGCCTAATTGGAGAGCAGCATGTNCCAGTGAGAAACCTTGTCTCAAAAAACCACTCGGATGGCTCCTAAGGTACAATACTTGAAGATGACCTCTGGGTGCCACACAAATACAAACACACCTGCCCCAACCCATGTTCCCTGCAATAAATAAAACAGAATTCCAAGCACATATTTAACTTTTAACCAGACTAAAGTCTTATCAGCCATTCACATAAAATAGCTTGGAGAAGTTTTCCAGCCAGCCCCTCGAGCATTGCCTCTGGGGCTGTGCGACACTTACACTGCATTCCTGTGTCAAGCTCAAAAGCATCAGTGATTTTCAACAGCTCTTCAACGAGTTGGCTAAACCTTGTACTTCCTTGCAGGCTCCTGAAATTAATTTTTTTGAGAAGCACATACATGATGAATATTAATTTTAAGCACACTAACATAAAGACATATAAACACATAGATTGTAAGTTTCCTACTGTAAACATAGCAGAAAGCACAAACTCAAAGAACTAGTAATTTAGTCTCCAGCACACTAAAAACAAACACAGGCTTCCCAGTGACATCACACTATAATCACTGCATCACTGACATGGGAAAAAAAACTCATGGGTACACTTATTTTGCTTTGATGTATGTGTGTGTTCATTCTCTTTTTGACTATACTAATTTTTAAAATATTNTGGTGATTCATACAGGTCCACGAAAAGCCTAAAACTGCATAGCATAAGTATCCTGAGCTAGGCATGGCTGTGCATGCCTGTGATCGAAGCACTTGAGAGGCAGAGATAGAGGGGTCAGCTCAAGGCCAATCTGGACTACCTGACANTTTCAAACAAAACAAAAAACCAGGCAGAACAGCTCACTCCTGTAATCTCAACTGAGGCAGGAGGATCTGTAGTTTGAGGCTAGCCATAGTAATTTCAAGGCCAAAGAAAGAAGACCTTGTCTTAACCTGTCCCTGCCACAAAATTCTACCCCCAATACAGACTAGATACAAATCAACAGCACAAAGAANTCACTGTTCTTAAGATNCCAACCCAACCCAACCCCTTACTGCCAGCTCTGCTTCTCAGATTTCCATCAAANAGACACCAAAATCCAAAGAGATTTAAGCTTAGGGGGAGTATAATCAATTCCTCCTTCAAATATCCGGCTGCCTACTATGTACTAAACACTGGAAAAATGGAAAAACAACAGTATTAGCGAAAGATATAAAAGCATTGTCCTAACAGAACTAACTGCGGTAGGAGAGATGTACAATGTACATAGTGCAGCTCCATCGGAGACAGACGCTGAGTTCTTCTGTTCTTTCAGACCAGTAGGAAAAGACAGTATGTTATCTCTGGCCACACCAGCCAAGTGCTCCTGATCTCACTTGGTGTTGGAAGTTAAGCAGGATGGGGGCTAGTTAGCATGTGGGTGGGAAAACAAGGCACTAAGTTAAGTTGCTAATACTTGTTGATAGCAGATGTCCCATAAAACATCCAAGGAAATAATTTTAGAAATAATCTGTCTGCTAAACACTTTTTTTGAGACAGGGTCTCATACAGTCCAGGCCGGCCTCTCACACATTATGTAGTCAAGGATAACCTTCACGAGCTGATCCTCTACCTCTACCTCCTGAGGGCTGCTGTTACAGGCACCTGAAACTACGCCTGCTTTTATTTTATTATTTTGTGTGTAAGACTGTCTCGCCTGCCTACATGTGTGTGTAATATGTGCATGCCTGGTGCCCACAGGTCAGAAGATTCTCCTGGGACCTGAGTTATAGACAGTTGTAAGCTACAAATACCTTTAACCTCTGAGCCAACTTTCCAGTCCTTATTCTTAAATTAAAAAAAAAAAAAAAAATTGACTAATTAATTTACTAGCTAACTAACTGATTAATTAGAGAAAGAATATATATATATATCACAATTCATGTGTGGAGGCCAGAGGACAAGTTGCAAAGAGTCAGTTCTCGCCTTTCATCATGTGGGTCTTGGGACCCAAACTCAGGTCATCAGGCTTGACATTGCCTTTACTTACTCAGCCATCCATCCTGCAAGATGCCTGGTTTATGCGGTACTGTCATGCGAACTCTACTAGGCAAGCACTCTACCAAAGGAGTCACACCTCTAGCCCCCAAACACATTTTTGTCTATTTTTCTATTGATGAATGGTTTTACAGGAACATTACCTACATATGAATTTTTACTTTTTTTTCCATGCCATTGTTGCTTCCAAACTCCCAAGATTACACAAATTATATACCTTTTGGTTATCTCATTCTTACACAAAGGACATTGTGAAGGCCCTTTCTTCTGGTTAAGAAGTTTCAGCATACAAAATCTATGAATTAGAAAGAAAGGAAAAAAAAAAAAACTATTTTCTTTTGTAGAAAGAACACCCCAAAAGCAACAGCCATGAAGATAATTTCATAACTACCCTTAAGAGTCATTGAAAGGGTAATGACACGTAAATTACAATGATTTTTCAGTAATTATTTTTAGATGCTGCATAAGCAGAAAATCAAACCACATAAGAAATGACCTATGAAAACTGAACTTACCTGCATATGACTTACTATTACGATCAAATAAAACATTAAAAAATTAATGCAGCACATTTAATGATATATTCATAATTATTTCATGCTGCATAATCAGATATAAATGCTTAAGTAGTTAATATAAAATGGTTGTATTAGTTTAAAAGCTCACCACCTAGGGCCTGGGATACATATACCTCAGTGATGAAGACCTTGCCCAGTATGCACAAGCCCCTGGGATTAAGTAAACAGAATCTCTGTGACTCACTACAAAGCTACAGTAATTAAGATAACATGGTTCTGAAGCTAGGTGTGGTGGCATATCTTTAATCCCAGCACCCGGGAGGCAGAGGTAGGTGAATCTATGAATCCAAAGCCAGGGCTACACAGAGAAAACTTGTCTCAAAAATATCAAACCAAAACCAAAAAAACAACAAAAAAGATAATATGGTTCTGGCAGAAGGACAGACACAAACATCAGTGGAATAGAGTAAGAGTCTAGAAATACACCCATGTTCACATATAGCATCTAGTTACTCTTAACACCTATACCAAGACGATTAAGTGGAAACAGAACAATTTAACTTTATTAAGGGCACCAGGACAACTGGATACCCATATGTAAAATGAAGCCAGACTCCTTAGTGGGTACGTGTGTGTATGTGTGCAAACGTGTGTGAAGGTCAGAGGTTGTTGTTGGGTCTTTTACTCCAATAATTCTCTACCTGATTTTTTTGAGGAAGGGCCACTTACTGAACCCGGGGCTTGTTGATTTGGCTATACTGGACACCCAGCAATCCCCAGGGCATCTTCCTATCTCCACCTACCCAGCACCGGGATTACAGATGCATACAATCATGATTAGCTTTTGGGTCCTTGGGATATAAAGACCTCAGTTTAACATGTTACATACTTTGCCAAATGAGCCATTTCTCCAGTTCAAAAGTGAGACTTTTTAGTTTTATTTATTTATTTTTTTTTAAGACAGGGTTTCTCTGTTTAGTCCTTGCTGTCCTAGAACTCACTCTGTAGACCAGGCTGGCCTTGAACTCAGAGATCCGCCTGCCTCTGCCTCCCGAGTGCTAGGATTAAAGGCATGCACCACCACCTCCTGGCAAAAGTTAGACTCACACATCACACACAGAAATGAACTCAAATGGATCGTAGACTAGCAGTAGAGATGCAGTGGTCATAATTAAAGGAAATGACTCATGCACACAACTAATACTCATCACACGTCTAGTACTACTCCATATGTAAAAAATTCAGTGCCAAAGCAAAATAAAATCCTCGCTCCTTTAAAGGACATAATATTATGAAGAGGAGGTGATTGGGAGTAAAAGGCAGATACTGGTATTAAAAAGAACCAAGAAAGATTAAAGGAGTTGAGAAGTCATTGGTAATGGTGAGCTAGAAGACAAATGTAGCGCATGGCCAAGTCTGTTAACATTTATTTCCTTCATTTTAAATTCTTCATTTTTTAAATGCTTTATTCAGTAGATCTAGGATAGGGCGGAGACTAGCAAGCTTTTACAGGACACTGTTGCTGCTGACCCATAAGCTTCACGTTGAGGATTAAGTTGTAAGAATTGCACTATCCAGTAAAACAGCTACTAGGTGGAGTAGCCACTGAGCACTTGCAATGTGGTCAGCCTAAACTACACCTAGACCAACACAGGCTTTTGGAGATTGTGTAAATCAGACCTCCTGTCACTGCGACAAATACCTAAGAGAAACAACTCAAAAGGACTAAACGTTTTGGCTCACAATTTCAGTTCACGGCTGGCTGGCTGCAGTGTTTTGGGTCAGAAGCAAGGCAGAAATATCAAGACAACATGAATGTGTGGAACACCAGACAGACAATACAAAGAGGGGGAAAGAACCACGAACAAGATATAACCACTAAAGACATGCCCCACTAGACTATTTCCTCAAATTAGCCCTATCTTAGATTGTTCCCATTGTGTCCCAATAACACCAATAAGGGGGCTGGAAAGATGGCTCAGTAGTTAAGAGCTTGTACTGCTCTTACAAGGACCTGTGACTCACATCTACCTGGAATTCCTATTCCAGGGATTCAACACCCTTTTCTGGCTTCCATGGGTATCTGCACTCATGTACACATACTCCTACATGATACTTGAGTGTACACATAATTTAAAAAAAAATTTTTTTTAAAAAAGAAAGGAACAGCTAGGTGGTGGTGACCCATGCCTTTAGTCCCAGCATTCGGAGATGGATCTCTGAAGCCAGCCTGGTATACGAAGTGAGTTCCAGGACAGCCAGGCCTACATAGTGAAACCCTGTCTCAAAAAACAAAACAAAAAACCCAAGAGAAAAAAAACAACAAACCAAAACCGATCTTACACAATATATAGTCTAACAAGTACTGATCTAGAAGCCAACAACAACAACAAATTCTTATTTCCATAATTACTTTTTTTCCCCCCCCACAAACAAGGTTTCTCTGTGTAGACCAGGCTGGCCCCACAAGGATCCACCTGTCTGGGTGCTGGGATTAAAAGTACACCAGGCTCCACATTTTTTTAAAAATGTAAACATCTTGAAGCTTCATGCCTTGGTTCATGGCCAGGGAGAAGTGGCTGAAGGACCATCGGGAAACTTTTGGGAAAGTATCTAAACCAGTGAGGTGACATGGAAAAGAGTAAAAGGCAGTGGAAATAAACCTATGGATCCTATTGGGGAGAGAAGGACGGGAAGAATGAGAATTCAGAAAGAGGGCTGGAGAGATAGCTCAGAAGTTAAGAGCACTGGCTGCTCTTCCAGGATCTGGGTTCAGTTCCCAGCACCCACANGGCAGCTCACAACCAGCTNTAATTCCAGTTCCAGGGAACAATACCTTTTTCTGGCCTCCATGGGTACCAGGCACACACACGGTGCATGGTCATAGAGGCAGGCAAAACACTCCATATTATTTTAAATAAAATAATAAAATTTAGAAGAAAAAAATTCTCTCTTTCCCTTCCTCCTCCTCTGTCTCTTTCCTCTTTCTGAGACAAGGTCTTACTCTATAATCCAGGCTATGTAGCCCAGGTGTGATAGCTATTCCTGGTTATCAACTTAACTACATTTGGAATTAACTAAAACCCAAATAGCTAGTCACACGTATGAGGGATTGTTTTCTCAATAAGTAGGAAGAGCTACCTTTAATCTAGCCACACCTCCTGCTGGCAGCCTATGTAAGGACATAGAAGGAAGCTTGCTCTCTTTTTGCTTGTTGGCTATTACTTCACTGGCATTAGAGCCTACTTCTTCAGGATTGTGGTGTATACTGAAGACCAGCTGAGACATCCAGCCTTGTGACCCGGAAAACTACTGGATTCTTGGACCTTCCACTGGTAGACAGCCATTGTTGGACTAGTTGAACCACAGCCTGTAAGCCATTCTAATAAATCCCTTTATATATATATATATATCACACACACACACCATCCCAAATGCACTCTTTCTGCTTCTTGTTCATGTGTCAGGATGTGAGCTCTTAGCTGCTATTCCAGCACCACGCCTTCCTATGGACTGCCATGCTCCTTGCCATGACAAAGTGGTGGACTCCTATCCCTCTGGAACTCTAAGCTCCAGTTAAATGCTTCCTTCTATAACTTGCCTTGGTTACCGTGTTTCCTCACAGCAATAGTAACTAAGGCAAGGTGTAAGCCATCATGTCTGTCTTAAATATTTTTATTTCAAAGGCAACATACAGCTAGATGTGTTGACCCACATCTGTACTCTCAGTATTTAGTAGGAGGCAGAAGCAGGACGATCACAGTAAGTTCAAAGCCAGTCTGGTCTACATAGTGANTTCATGGTTACAGGGATACACAGGTGAGAGTCTCAAAGAACAAGAAAAAAATAAAACAACAACAAAAAAAGAAAAAGAAAACACTCCTAGAGAAGACACCTCCCTTTAGGAAGAGACCTGACACAAACAGAAGACAAAAGGATCAGGAAGGCACGATGACAACACAAAGAAAGGACCAAGGAGGCCTGGCGACAACACAAAGNAAGTGGCAGCATACAAGGAGCCGAGGAATGTGGATTGTTCTGGAAACTGCCCCAGATGGAAGCACTCTGCCAACAGTTGCAATTTAGCCCCTTAATTCTCATTTGGAATTTCTGACTGTGAAAACTGTAACAATATCGGGAACTGTTTAAACAAACAAATAACAAAAAGGACAAATTTCTTAATAATCATCCCCTAGAATGGGGGAAATAGGTCCCAGGGATACCAAACTCATTGGATACTCAATCCCCTTACATAAAAAATACAAAGTTTACTTAAAATACCTAATACAATACTATATAAATGACAGAGGGCAGAAAGATAGTCCAGTGGTTCAGAGCACCTGCTGTTCTTCTAGAGGACCTGAGCCTGGTTCTCAGCATCCTTATGTGGCAGCTCACAACTGTCTGTAACTCCAGCTGTAGGAGATCCAACACCCTCTTGTAGCCTCTGTGGGCAGGCACACACACGCACACGCGCACACACACACACACACACACACACACACACACACACACACACACACAAGTTTAGGACTATTTTGTTTAGGGAAGAATGAAAAGAAAAGGTCTGCATATATTCAATGTAGACACAATTTGTTTCCTGAATACTTTCAAACCCTCGTTGGTTGANTCAGCCAATACATAACCTCTAGATATGGAGGGCCACATGGAACTTGATTCATTGACACGAATGAACTGTAGCCTAAGTAGACAGTGTTCAGATCCCCATCTTCACCAGCATCATGAAACAGGCAAACACTGCACCTTCTTAGTGGGAAGAGTAGGACACGTAGGAATGAACAGGCAAAACTGGGAGGGCAGAACATAATTTGCTTATTTCACAACTGCTTTCAGTCTCCATTCACCCGTGGACACCAAAGGGAAACTAAGCAGTTGTTCAAAGTGACTTCACGTGATTCTTTATACACAGATAAGCAATGTCAAAATTTTACCAAGAACTATATATGGCCAATACATATGATGAATTCATAAGTTCTCTCCAAGGAAGAATGAGGAGTTCTGTTATCATTTAACTGAAGAAACAAACGCCTCTATAAAGCTGTGTAATGAAGAACATGAACAAAAGCTAACAATGGATCTACAAAATTGTTTACTTACTTGCAAAATATGTGGTCGCACTTTGTGGAAATGGGTTCTTTGATCAGTTCCAAACTAGACACATATAGGGACAAAAAAGAAAAAAAGAGAGAAAATAAATACGGCTTATTAAGTTGTTTATAAGCAATTGTTTTTTTAGTAGAGGTTCAGCTTTAAGTTGCTGTAACTGAGCCTAAGTATAGATTTAGGAGAGTGGTTCGCCACCTGGGGGTCAAGTGACCCCTTCATAGGGGTCACCTAAGACCATCTGAAAACACAGATATTAAATTATGATTTATAACAGTAGCAAAATTGCAGTTATTGAGTAACAATGAAATAATTTTATGGTTGGGGGTCACCACAACATGAGAAGCTGTACTAAAGGGTCGCAGCATTAGGAAGGTTGAGAACCACTGATTTAGGACAATTTAATATTAGAGGTCTGCCCCGCTAGGAGCAAGGAACACAGGAGAAAGTATGATCTTGGCGGGTGTGGCGGACCCTCCAGCCCTGTAGAGGCAAAAGCAGGCAGATCTATCCTGAGAGTTTCAGACCAGTAGCCTCCACCTTGAGACCCTGTCTCAAACAAAACAAACAAACAAAAGATCCTTTCACTGAACATTCAGAAACCATACCAGAAATACCGATCTCTTCAATGCTCTATATTACTATTAGCATTTAAAAGATTAGCTAGGTTGGGAATGTAGCTCAAAAGTAGAGCACCTCCCTAGCATGTTCAAGCCCTGGATTTGACAACCTCCTTCCACCCCCCCGCCCCGCACAAGCTTTCATATTGGTTATTTTCACTTTTTCTGCCAGCATTTTGAGTGCATATCCTGAATCTTAATTAAACTCTACAAACACAAAATTTGCGCATAATGTGGTAGTGCATCCCCATAGTTCCAGAACTTGAGAAATAGAAGCAGGAGAATGAAGAGTTCAAGGTTACCCTCAGCTACAAAGAAGTTCAAGGCCAGACTTGGCCACATGAAATCTTGTCTCGAAA
>LZPO01087168.1:33221-47660 GCA_001675575.1 Neotoma lepida | reverse complement strand
ACAATCAGCTTAATTAGCACATCCATCAGTTGACATAGTTAATCTATTGTATAAAAAGGTAAAGGAAAAACAGTTTATGAGACACAGATGGCTAGAATCCTAGCCATTCAGTCCCTAATTTTTCTTAAAGCCAAACTACTTGAAGTTTCCAAAACACATGATTAAAAAGATGCTCTTGACAAAGATACAACTACTTAAGCTTGCTTTCTAAAATACAGGGTTAGTGAAAAGTAANTGCTTAGCTATAGGGCATAGCTCTAAGTTTCCATGATTAGTGCTAGTCTGGAATTGATTTTTGTGTTTTAGAAAGCTGAGATTAGAGTTAATACCTTCTAGAGCAACCAGTTGAAAAGCCAGACTTGGTAGTGCACATCTGTAATTGTAGTACCTAGGAGATGAAACAGGAAGACCTTGAGGCAGAGGCAAGCCAGGGGAACCCCAGGCAGACCCCATGTCAAAACAGACAGACAAGAAAATTAAAGGAGAACCTAGTTAATAGAAAAATCTCACCTAGAAATTTCCTCAAATTTTAATGTAATAAAACCATTTGTAGTTAATATTCTTGACATCAGGCTAGATATTATGGAGGTTGACTGTCTCTACCCAAAGTCCTTGGGACCTGACAATCCTCTATTTGTGTGTGTGGGGGTGACAATATTTGTATATTCATAATGAGATATCTTAGATGGGTCCCAAGACTAAATTTGAAATGTATTTGTTTCATACTTTATATAGTCTGCAGGTAATTTTCTATAGTATTCTTAGTATACAATATTTTGATTCCTACTGATCATAAAATGCTAGGTGCTAGTTTTCCNCTTGTGGTATCATGTCATTACCTCAGAAGTTTAGTGCTCAACCTGTTCCTTGAGAAATGCAAACAAAAATCATAGCATAGTTTGCTATGATATTTCATTTGGAAAATGAAGTGAGATGTGTTTTTATTGTAACATGCTCTTATAACATGCTTTCAGATGGCTAACATTAAGCAAGGAAACCTACTACAGATGCAGGTCCATGAAGGGTACCATGTTGTAGACGAAGCATTCCCCCAAACTGTAGTAGAAAAGCCAGCGGCTGCCAGGACAGGGAAGAAGCCACTTGCACATTACTCTTCACTGGTGAGAGTCTTGGGCTCAGATATGAAGACCACAGAGGAGCCTGCGGCACAGGTATGAAGAGGATGGACCTATCTGCCCAACTCTAACCTCACATCTCATTGTCTCTTCTACACCATTTGGATAGTCATCAAAGATTTGGGCAGGGAGGCTGGGGAGGTGGCCTTGTAAGCACAAGAACCTGAGTTCGATTCCCAGAACCCTTGTTTAAAAGGGGGTGGGGTGGCACTGGAAAGATGGCTTATTAGGTAAAGAGGTGGTGTGCAAGCATGAGTACATAAGTTCAAATCCCCCGAATTCACATAAAGTCAGACATAGTGTCATGTCTGTAAACCTGATGTATCTGTAATCCCAGTGCTCCTGTGGCAAGACGGAAAGCAGAGACAAGAGGATTTCTGAATCACAGGCCAGCTAGCTTGGCAGGTGCAGTGGTAAACAACAAAAGAGAGCCCCTCTCTCACACAAAGTGAAAGGCAAGAACCAGCATCCACTGCTGTCCTCTGATCTCCACATACGTGCCTGTACTCACACAAAAGAGCCAGGTGTGGTGCAGTGTGTAATCTTAGCACCAAAGAGGCCGAGACAGGAGGATCCTGGGAACTTAGAGGCCAGCCAGCATAGCCTAGTGGCCTGTTTCCAGGCCAGTGAGTGACTCTGCCTCAAAGAAATAAACAGGTGAACAGTGCCCGAAGACTAACCCCCAAGGTTGTGCTCAGCCTCTACGTGGGCACACCCCATACACATGACAGAAGATTGGGGGTTACGTCCACCGATCTGAAGAACTGGCAGCTCTGGTTTACTTCTAGAGAAAGAGAAGAAACTAGAAAACACTTTTTGTTTTTCTTTTGTGTTCTTTCACACTGTAACTTTTTTTTTTCCAAGAGTTATTTATTATGTATACAGTGTTCTGCCTGCATGTACATTGCACACCAGTAGAGGGCACCAGATCTCATTACAGATGGTTGTGACCCACCATGTGGTTGCTGGGAATTGAACTCAGGACCTCTGGAAGAACAGTCAGTGCTCTTAACCTCTGAGCCATCTCTCCAGCCCCTCACACTGTAACTTTAAAAAAAAAACTACATACGTGCGATATTTGATAAAAGAAACCTGAAAATAACACATTTGGAAGAATTACTTTTGAAAAGTAACTTCCAAGGTCTTGGATTGTATTTCCTCAGCCACGTCCACTTACTCCTTGTGACACAAAGGAGCTTCAAGACAAGCCCCCAGACTGGTTTACAAGCTACCTGGAGACGGTGAGTGTTCTCTCCGACTTGAGTTTTAGCAGCACTGTTGGCCCAGGGGGAAAGCTGAACCCAGATGGCTGCGGCCTCTGCTGTAGGTGAAAGGAGAGTGGGTGGCAGCTGATGATTTCCAGACAGAGCAGATGTGGTCAAGGAAATTGTAGCCTTTACCTGAGGCATCATGAAGAGGCAGTCTAGTTCTGAGCACGTGAAGAAGAAACGGAGCTCTGCTTGAGAAGGACAAAGAAACAGAATCATGCCGAGGAAGAGTCAGCTTAACCATGAAAGGGAGAGACCTGTAGCATTTCTGTTCATCCCTCCAGTAGCTGTCAGCCGTGTTCTTGAGTTCCGCCAGGGACAGGGACACTTGAGGTTTGCTGTTCTCTTCTCACTTTTCCAGTGCTGGAACTGAGTGCCCCCCCCTTCTGCTCTGCCTTGTAGTTCAGAGAACAAGTAGTTAAGGAAACGGTTGAGAAGCTTGAACAGAGGTTGTGGGAGAAGCTTGTCCTCCAGAAGTCGGCCTCAGAAGCCTCAATACCTGTTTCAAAGAACCAATTCAACTGGCATATTGCTTGCACCCAGTGCCGTAAAAGGATCATGGGTGTGCGTTACCAGTGCAGGTAAGGGATTCCTGGGTAGAGGCAGTGAATGCCTAGCATTCTGGGTACTTGAAGGGAAGCTAGATGTCTTCTGTCTCGAGGCAGTAGGTGATGTGGCTTGGATTTAGAAGCACAAACTACTCCTCATTTACATGTTTTGTGGGTTTCCTGGAAACTGTTCCAAGTGTTCTTCCATTTACGCATTTG
This sequence comes from Neotoma lepida, assembly GCA_001675575.1. Taxonomy (NCBI): domain Eukaryota; kingdom Metazoa; phylum Chordata; class Mammalia; order Rodentia; family Cricetidae; genus Neotoma; species Neotoma lepida. The sequence continues at coordinate 44,489 of LZPO01087168.1, read as the reverse complement.
GGTTAACAGAATCAGGCAAAATGAAGGTTCCCTCTGTCAAAATTAGATCACTAAGGATAGACCCCTCCCCTTGTTCAAAATGTTGTTGTATCTTCTTCCTGTAAACTATTTCATGAAAATAGGTATGATTCGGAGTTACTCTTGTCGTTTTACTAATGAGGAGCATAGGCTCGACATAGCCAAGTCACCAACTTGCTGGTCATGGAGCAAATATAAAGTCTGATCTTGTTCCTCTCTGCTTCAGGGACTTCTAGCTGTGACATTTTCACTGTTTGTTCTTTTCACACAGCGTGTGCCCCGCCTACAACATTTGTGAAGATTGTGAAGCTGGGCCATATGCCCACAGCCGTAGCCACGTCCTGCTAAAGTTTCGGAGACCTACTGTGATTCCCTCCGATCCATTTTCCCACTTAAAGGGTCCCCCTCCTCGTCTGCCTGCTTCTCTTGAACAAATCAGGTAAAGCCATACACTTGAGGGTACTCCTCTGCTTGGCTTCATGATTCTGCTGACAAAATGTGCTGATGTTCAAAATATCTGATATTGGGCTGGAAAGATGGCTCAGCTGTTAAAGGCGAGGCTGACAACCAAAAATATAAGAATTAGGTTCCCAGGGGCTGGAGAGCTGGCTCAGAGGTTAAGAGCACTGACTGCTCTTCCAGAGGTCCTGAGTTCAATTCCCAGTCAACCACATGATGGCTCACAACCAGCTGTAATGAGATCTCGTGCCCTCTTCTGGCCTGCAGCTGTCTCTTATACACATCTAGATGTGTATAAGAGACAGGCACAGAACTGTCCTGAGTTCTAAGCTGGACTGAGCTACATAGTGAGACTATTTCAAAATTAAAGGAAAATGCAAAGATATTTCACAGTATCACAAAATCACTAATAGTCTCCTTATTTTGCTCCTTTTCAGTTGATGTGTAATAATGGAACAGTTGTCTGATTTTCCTCAAGTGGAAATGATGACTATTAAAGAAATTAGGAGACTGGATGCTAGCCATTGATGGATTTACTTAGCTTCAAATTGCCTTGAATTTTGTTTGTGTTTTAAGACATTCATTCATTATCNCACAGGATCCAGAAACAGGTGGATAAGAACTTTGTGAAAGCAGAAAAGCAAAGGTTGCGTGCTGAGAAGAAACAGCGGAAAGCGGAGGTCAAGGAGCTTAAGAAGCAGCTTAAACTGCACAGGAAGATTCATCTGTGGAACTCAATCCATGGGCTGCAGAGTCCCAAGTACCCTTTGGGCCGAGCTGAGAGCTTGCTGCAGTCTAACACCCTGATGTAAGTCCTGGGCCAGCGCGGGAGTGTGGCTTGGTTCCAGCTCTCTAAGACTGGAACTTTAGCCATCTTTTGCCTTACCTGTTGTGTCTCCTAGCACCCACTTGTTTCAAGCTNCCCATTGTCTGGTGTAAGCTGGCTCAGGAGTTATTTCTGACACTCGCTTTGATGCCTTATTCAGAAAGCTAGAAAGTAGTAAGACTTGAAGGGTGACTCAGACTTCTCTTTTCTGGAGGCGATCTGGCTGGGTTGGAAGCAAATGAACAAGTCTCCATTTGTATTTATGGATATTTTTAATTATCCCTTAAGGCATTGTGCCTGTTTTATAGCCTGGAGTTTGATTCCTAGCACTACCTTTTACACACACACACACACACACACACACACACACACACACACACACACACACACACTTACACATGCATGCACACAGGATTTTTATTAGTCTTGGTTTTTATTATTTTATTTATTTATTTATTTTTGGTTTTTCAGGGTAGAGTTTCTGTGTAACAGCCCTGGCTGTCCTAGAACTCGCTCTGTAGACCAGGCTGGCTTTAAACTCAGAGATCTGCCTGCCTCTGCTTCCCAAGTCCTGGGATTAAGGGCGTGTACCACCACTGTCCGGCTATTATTGTATTTATTAGTGTGTGTATGTGTGTGTACACATGATGTGTGTGTCTGGGCATGTGTGCCATGACATGCATGTGGAGGTCAAAGAACTTGTGGTCAGTTCTCTTTTCTCTGACCTTTGTTCATTCTGGGGATTGAACTTAGGTCACTCACTAGGGCTAGCGTCGCAAGCACCTTTCCCTGCTGAGCCTTCTCACAGGACTAGTGTTAGTTTTTTTTTTTTTTTTTTTTTTTTTAGTGTTAGTTTTTAAGGCAGATGTATTAGTACATCCTTAAAAAGCAGTCAGCCTCTTGAATCTTGAATCACAGTGTGGCATGCTCAGAAGCCATCATACCTGACAGCAAGTGACTAAGCAAGCATCTGGATTTCTGTCCAGGCTTCCTTTGCAGCCCTGTGCTCCAGTTATGCCAACACTCAGTGCAGCATTTGTGGATGAGAATTTGCCTGATGGGACTCATCTTCAGCCAGGAACCAAGTTTATCAAACACTGGAGGATGAAAAACACAGGAAATGTGAAGTGGAGTACGGACACAAAGGTATATTTTTCTCACTAAATGTAAAGACAGTGATGCACAGTAGCAAAGGGCACAGTGACAAGCTTTCTCTTGTTCTTTTTAGCTCAAGTTCATGTGGGGAAACTTGACCTTGGCCTCTACAGAAAAAAAGGATGTTTTGGTTCCCTGCTTGAAGGCTGGCCACGTGGGAGTTGTGTCTGTGGAGTTCATCGCTCCAGCCTTAGAGGGAACGTACACTTCGCATTGGCGTCTTTCTCACAAAGGCCAGCAGTTTGGGCCTCGGGTCTGGTGCAGTATCATAGTGGATTCTTTCCCCTCTTCTGAGAGTGCTGCTAATGTGGAAAGGGCCATGATCAGGTCAGGCAAAGCTGATGATTTCACCTGTGAGCAAGAGGTGAGCACTTACATTGTAGACTTCGCCCCAGTACACNAGATTATTTCCTCAGTCATTAGGAATATCAAGCTTTGAGACACATGCCTATATTCCATGTACTTGAGAGGCTGAAGCGAGGGTATTNCGAGTTTGAGGCTAGCTCTTGCTAAGGACCGACACAAACAGTCGCTAGGACCTGAACCTGAAAGAACTCATTCATAGCTTGCTATTCTACCAGACTTCCTCAAAGTTTACTGTTGCTGAGTTTTCCATCACTATGACAAAACACTTGAAATAATTGACTTACAAAGAGAAAAAGGTTCTTTTGGTTCACAGTTTTGGAGGTTCTGGTCCATGATTAGACAGACCTTTGTAGGCCTCTAGTTGGGGTATTAGACTGTACTGGCAGAGAGAGAGAGACATGGGGGAGGAGAAAGGGGAGAGGGGAGGGAGAGGGGGAAAGAAAAAGAAAAAAAGGGACCAGAGTCCAGCATTTCCCTTTGAGCACATTCCTGCAGTGACCTAAGGACCTCACGTAAGGCTCCACCTTGTGTTTATTGTCTAGTAATACCATGCCTCTAGGGGTTAAGCTTTTNGTTTTTGAGACAGGGTTCTCTGTGTAGCCCTGGCTATCCTGGAACTTGCTCTGTAGCCCAGGTTGGGCTCAAATTCAGAGATCCTCCCGCCTCTGCCTCCCAAGTGCTGAGATTAAAGGCTAGTGCTAGATTAAAGTTGTGTACTATTGCTGCCCAGTTTAGGGGCCAAGCTTTAACACATGGGATTTGGGGGATATTCTTCCCTCCAGTACATTTTTGTNCTGATGTTTGGCCTAGTCTCAAGATGTTTAGTGTCCTTAGGGTGTTGGTGCAGGCAGTTCCTAAGGGCTTTTGTCTGTGATGGTGCTTGCTGAACCAGGGCAGGAAGGGCTGCCTGGCCTGCCTGTGAACCCCTGGTGGCTTTTCTTCTTAACATTTATCTCCTAGAGTATCCCTGTGTGTTTGTCCCGTGGGTACTAATGACATCTTGACCTGCCTGTTACTTGCTGCTGTCAGCTCTTCCTTTTTTGTTAGGGGAGCATGCTCTACTGTATAATTTGGAGCTAATGAGTGTTACTGTCCTGGTTTGAGCTAACTACTTTTTGGAACATTGTATGAACTCTTCACTATTTCTGCAGCTTGTCTAGAAGTCTAAATTAAAATTAAAAATTTGAATGAAGAGGTTCTGCTGTGTTTCCCTTTTAGGGGTGACATTGTCAGCTGATGCTTGACCTCTGTTGAGGTCCTAAAATATGCCCCGATTATTTATCTCTATAGGAAGCTTTTCTTCTAGCTGAAGAAGAGATTCCACTGGGTGAAGTGACAAAGCAGACAGAAGGGACAGGAACTATCATCCCACAGAAGGCACAGAATGTTACCAACGAGAGAGAACTGTACATTCCATCCGTGGACCTTCTGACTGCCCAGGTAAACAGTGAGCACTTTTTTTTTTGGTTTTTCGAGACAGGGTTTCTCTGTGAAGCTTTGGCGCCTTTCCTGGAACTCACTTGGTAGCCCAGGCTGGCCTCGAACTCACAGAGATTCACCTGCCTCTGCCCCCTAAATTTTATTAGGGAAGACAAATAAAATATCACCACATTTCCCCTTTTTGTCTAAATAAAAAAAAAAGAGTGCTGGGATTAAAGGCATGCACCACCACCGCCCGGCAACAGTGAGCACAGGGACAAGGGGGAGAAAGGGCGTGAGCACTGAGGAAAAAGTCCTCACCTTGTTATTGAGAAGGTGTCATAGCCATACGTGGTTCTCGGCAGGCTTGATCCAGTCAGCTGTATTTAATGAGAGTGAGATCATCTATGGAGCAAGTTTCTAAACTGTTTCTTCGTGAGTTGGAAGCTCAGGCTTGTGCTTCCCCACAACTTCCCTCTAGTGGCCCCTTCATATTAGCCTGCTTCGCTTGCCTATCCACTGTTTCCTCCCCATTAAGATCAACCCTCGTGAGTCTGTTTAATGGGTAATAGGGATTTATTAAGATATAAATTGAGAAAATACACTCACGAATACAGACGAAGTAGACAGCAGAAGTCATCCTCTGATCTGACTGGGAGCAAATCCACCTCAGGCAGGAGCAGGGAGAAGGGGCATGTGACCCTTCTCCCTCTCCTTTTTTAAGAGGTCACATACAATGGCAGGAAGCACCGCCTCCTTTGGGCCCTATATTCCAAGGTGCAGCAAATACCACTACATATGATCTGTCTCTTATACACATCTAGATGCCTCCCAAGTGCTGGGATTAAAGGTGTGNGCCACCACCATCCGCCTTGTCTCCCTTCTTACAACAACAGGAAGCACTGCCTCCTTTGGGCCCTATTGCCCAAGGTCATGAGTGGAGCAAACACCACTACACCTCTCCCCCTGCCTGTTAGTCATTTGAGAACATTGGTTCCCATTTAACTCTTTTTAGTTTCACTTGATTGAGGAGGGGCATGAATTTGAACAGAATTGAATCCAGGCAGTGTACAGAAGGGCTGTAGTTCTAGTTGCGACAGATATCTTTATTCGACCATCTTTTTTTTTCTAGGACCTCCTATCCTTTGAGCTGCTGGATATAAACATTGTCCAAGAATTGGAGAGAGTGCCCCACAACACTCCTGTGGGTAAGCATGTCTTGGCTCATCTTAGTTAGGTGCTGGTATTCCAATCTGAGGCACTAGAGGGTGGGGAGTTCTCCCGTGTGATAGTGAAGCTGCACCCATGGTCCATCTCCTCCTTTCCCTGTCGTCTGTCAGTACCCCAGTACAAGTGTGTGCAGGACTTCGTTATTGTAGAGGAACCCCTTCTTCATTTTTCTCCCTTTGTTCCTTCCTTCATGGTTTTGTAGCTTGGCTTTGACCTGCTAGGTCATTTACTTGTTTGTGACCCAGCATTGATTGGTCANAGCTAGTTACATTCCTGGTGATCTGGAGAAGTTCTTTATGACAGGTGGTGGAGCCTATTTAGGTTTATTTTAACCCCACAGGAAGCAAGAAACCTACAAACTGCTGCTTCTGGACACTTGACTGTTTATGATATCATGCTTTTTCTCAGTTGATGGTTTTCCTGTCTTCATTCTCCAGATATGACTCCCTGCATGTCTCCTCTGCCACATGACAGTCCTTTAATAGAGAAGCCAGGCTTGGGGCAGATACAGGAAGAGAGTGAAGGGGCGGGATTTAAAGCACTTCCTGGTAAGGGGTTAANTATCTGTAAAGCACTTGTACCTTCCCTTCCCATTCCATACCTATTTTCATATGCCCATTCCTCATTAACTTACCTCAGCATGCAAATTGATGTCCTATGGCACCTCTCGCTCTCTTTCTACGTCTTTCCTCATCACAGCAAGAGCAGCTATTCATACAGTACCTAGGATTAGTATGCAGTGATTGGTGAAGCTCTCAACTCTTTAAACACTAAGTTTTGTGTGTCTTTCAGATTCCACCCTATCAGCAAAGAGGAAGGCAGAGGCCGCTGCTTCATTGGAAGAAACAGAGGAAGACCTGAGTGGGACCCAGTTTGTGTGTGAGACTGTAATCAGATCCCTTACCTTGGATGCTGCTCCAGACCACAACCCACCTTGTAGGCAGAGATCCCCACAGAGTGAGTGTCACTATATTCCCACCAGCTAGCAAGGAGGCACCTGAATAATGAGAGGTGCTCTTCCTTGCTGAGAGGGGAGGGAGACTGATGTTTGTTGGAAACTGATCACATTGACTTTTGACCATGCTGGCATTATTAGAGCACCAGGAACAAAGAAGCCACCTAACTGGTTTCTGTACTTTCTCAGGGGAATTACAGCTGCAGTCCACAGAGGAACAGCAGCCAGTTGTGCTGCCTGGATTCTGCAGAAAGGATTCTTCCTGTAAGTTGACAGCTCCTCAGCAGAAGCTCCCATTGGCATCTGAGCCCTTTGCTTTCTTCCAAGGGCAGCAATCTAAAAACTGTGGGATGACACAAGAGTACCAAACTGCTTCCCAGAGTTAAATTCTGCCATAAAAAATACCTTCATCACAGGGGTGGTGGAGCACACCTTTGATGCTACTCAGAAGTCAGAGGCAGGCAGATCTCTTAGTTCAAGGCCGAACTGGTCTACAGAGAGAGTTCCAGGACAGTCACGGGTACACAGAGAAACTCTGTCTCAAAAAAACAAAAACCACCTTCATGGGTTCTGGTGGTGGCTGTTGATAGGGATTCAATCCCTAGCACCCACCTAAAAAACATGGGTGCTGTGGCAGACCCTATTAGAAAAAATAAGGGAGATGGACAGACATTTATTTTAGCATGTGCCTTTAATCCCAGTACTTGAGGTGCAGATGTAGGCACATCTCTTGAGTTTGAAGCCAGCTACATAGTGAAACACTGTCTCAAAAAAAGATGGAGGGGTGGCTTCTAGGGAGCTACACCCAGTGTTGACCTCTTCTCTAGCCTCCGTTCACAGTCCAGTTCTTTACCTGTACACTTACACACACACACACACACACACACACACACACACACACAATACCTTCACAACAGACTGCTAGTACCAAATAATAGAGCCAGTACCATATGTCTCAAAAACTACCCAGAAATTCAGTTTCTGGTGTGTAATAATAATAACAAATTTGAGGGCTTAGGGAATGGCTCAGTGGGTAAGAGTCCTTGCTGAGGACCTAAATTTGAGTTCTCAGTACTCACCTAAAATCCAAGCAGAGCCCTGTCTGCTTGTAGCCCCAGCGTCNGGGAACTGAGACAGGCAGATCCTGGACCTCATAGTCAGCCAGCCTAACCAAAATGCTGAGCTTCAGGTGAAATGAGAGACCCTGTCTCTAATAAGGTGGAAAGCAATAAAGGAAGACCCTTGATGTCTCCCCCTGACCTCCATACAAACACATAAACAGGGGTAATCAATATGCACCATGCATATTCAAAAAAATTGATCTATATATACCTTTAAACAATTGTGCTGTTTTTGCTTAAAGTGAACACATATGAATACTTTTTTACATGTATATACAAATAGCAGAAAGGTGTGAAAAGATAAAACCAAATTGTTCATAGATATTACTCTTGATACGATCTTGGGGCACCTTTCTACCCACTCCTGTGATTTTCTGATATCCTCTTCTGACTTTGCATCACTTTTCTAAGGAGGAAAGCAAGTGTACAACCTCAAGTGCTTACCACATGACACCTTTTCATAGCCCTGATAGCTAGCCAACAAGTTGTGATAAAGCTTTATCTCGGGCTGGAGAGATGGCTCAGAGGTTGAGAGCATTGACTGTTCTTCCACAGGTCCTAAGTTCAATTCCCAGCAACCACGTGGTGGCTTATAGCCATCTATAATGAGATCTGGCGCCCTCTTCTGGCATGCAGGCATGCATGCAGGCATAACACTACATAAATAAAATAAATCTTTTTTGTTTGTTTGTTTTTCAAGGCAAGGTTTCTCTGTATAGCTTTTGGAGCCTGTCCTGGAACTCACTTTGTAGACCAGGCTAATCTTAAGCTCACAGATTCACCTGCTTCTGCCTTCCGATTGCTGGGATTAAAGGCGTGTGCCACCACTGCCCAGCAAAATAAATCTTTAAAAAAAAAAAAAGCTTTATCTCAGTCTGTTAGCTGTCCTAATGAATAGAAAAAGGGACTGTAAGACTCACAGTGCTCATAGGAAGCCTGGCTATTTCTGCCCACAGACCTGTTTCTGCTGACTTCCGTTGTATTTCTTTTGGCATGATCTTGAAACATAGAATACAGTTACGGCTCCAACAGCAGCCCGTTGCTCTTGTTCTTTCCATTCTGGCTTTTCTGTTAGCTCATAGTCACAAGGCTTTGCCAAGGGAGTGCAGCACTGAGGTTTGCTGCTAAGCCTTTCCCTTCACAGGGTTACTTTTGTTTCCTTAGTGAAATTTGCCTTGCCTGGAGAAGGACCACTTGGAGATGAGCGGGAAGAGATTGTCCATATTGCTGAGGAGGAAGAAGAGGAGCTCCAAGATGAAGTTCAAAGTCAGTCTTCTGCTTCCTCTGAAGATTATATCATCATCCTGCCTGAGTGCTTTGATACCAGCCGCCCCCTGGGGGACTCCATGTACAGCTCTGCACTCTCACAGCCAGGCCTGGAGCGAGGGGCTGAAGGCGAACCTGGGATCGAGGCTGGGCAAGAACCAACTGAGGCTGGAGAGAAACCCCCTGAAGGGGAGAGCCAGCCACGGGAGCAGAGCATCAGTGACATCCTCACAACCTCGCAGACTCTGGACACAGTGCCCCTAGTTCCCGAGGTGGTAGGACTTCCACCCCCGCTGTCCAGGTACTGCTCGGCANCCCTTAGCTATCCTGTTCTTTAGAGGTGAAATAACCAACTTAATCTCCAAACTTAGATGAATAAAAGACACTTATATTTCTCAGCATTTCTCGTGAATTTGGGATTTAAAGAAATGTTTGTTTTAGTTGACGTTACTCACATGAGCATCTGTGCACTTATTTTTCTATAATTAAGAGAAAAATCTTTAAAGACAGACATTTCTGGATCTTCCTTTCATGTTTTGATTTTTGGGTTGAAGGAAGGTGACAAAAACTTACGTGAGGACTTGTCATTTAGCTCAGTGTTAGAGCATTTGCCTGGCAAGCAATGAGGTCCTGGGTTCAACAAAAAAACCCTCATCCTCCATGTACTAACACAAAGAACAATTAGGAAATTAAATTCCTTATGGAATTTAATACCACAAACCTGGAAAGTATGTAAGTCTCTATGGATCTGGGCCATTGGTCTCTCCTACTGGTATAGAAAATGTGGGATCCCTGAACATAATTTAAACCACTCAGGAAACTAAATTGTCCATCTCTTAGCACCATCTGATGTAGGGGGAGGTCGCCTGAGTGAAACCAGTTTTTCTGGCTGGACTGTGGCTAAAGAGGAAGTCGCAGTAGAATGCAGCCCTTCTGAGCAGATCCCCAGATTCCCACACGATGGGGTGAGGAATGTGAAGCCTGCAGAGACTCTGGCACTGCTGCCCTGTTGACTGTTTTCCCACCACTGCTGGAGCTGCTTTTCAACCTACCTCCACTATTGTGTCTTTCTAAAGGAGCTCCCCTTGTCAGCACGGGTCCCCAGGAGTGGATTCACCAGTTACCATCCAAGAAATTGCTTCAGTTCCTGATCAGATCAGAGGAGGTAAGGACAAGCTTGATCTTTACCTCCTTCCTTTGCTTCTTTCCACTGGAAACCAGGTATCAGCAGGCTGTCCGTTTCTGTGATTCCTGGCCTTGTTGAGAAACTTGCCCTTTTCCCTCTTTCTGTACTCCTCCTTCATGCTTGGTTTCTGCCCTCTGAAGTCTGTATGGAGACCTTAGGGAGATAGGTGGTGCACTGTGGTGGGAAGAGTGCAGCCTTGGAGGCAGGCCAGCCTAGGTGCCAGCCCCAGTTTTGCCTTTCCTCACCAGAATGATGCAGCAGCTCAGCTAGTCTGTGATGCCCATGGGTCTGTCCCCTTATTCGAACCATCAGGACAGTAGCACTGTGAAGTAGTAAGTAGGTCCTCACGGTCACTTCTTCTAAAATGCCAAACCTAGANCCATTTGAGAACCGACATGTCAGTGTAATAGGATCACAGAAGTTTTTGTTCAGTGAGGTCACCTGTGTGCACTTCTNGTCAGTCAGCCTTTCTCAGGTGCTTCAGCCACCCACAGAGCTCGGAAACTTAGTAAAGAGGAGGAAGGAAGGGAAGGCTCCAGACACCCTGCTAACTTTCCACCCGCCTCAGTGATAACTTGGCTGTGTTGGGAAACACTAGGTGCTTGTGGGCTCCAAATCTAACCAACAGCTCTTTTGCTTTTAGAGCCCAGAGGCTCATCGGGACTTGTGAACAGCAGACAGAGGAGCTATGACCACTCCAGGTAATGACCTTGTGAGGTCCCTTCAGAAGCAGGCGGACATCCCAGCACCTGCTTCTGCTTAAAGGAGCCATTCGGAGTGTGCCATCTCGAGAGCACAGGAAGGAGAGCCCTCATTCCTTGTTACTCCTAAAGCTTTTGCACAGCACTGGACAGAGCTAAAGCAGACAGCTAAAGCTTACGTTTAAGCATTCTCACATTTCAGACAAGAAAGGACTGCCCTAAAATTCACCTCACTTGAATGCCCAAGAAGATAGGTCAAGCCCCATGTGCATTTTGGCCATTTTTTTTTCTTAGATACAGCTACCTCTCTGGTCCCTATCCTCTCAGATCAGTATCCAGAAAAATCATATTTCCTTTGCCAGGTGTTTTCTCTGAGATGTACAGACAGATTGCTGACATACATGTGTGCCCATGACTACATTAAATTTCAGCTGGCATGGAAAGCTGGCATGGTCACAAGGTGTGCATGTCCTGCAGTGCTCCTGTCTTGTGCCAGCCAAGCCGAGCCCTACATCAAACCAAGATTTGTAGCTCTGAAAACAGTTCATTCTCTTTTTTTACATCTA
>LZPO01087168.1:20269-33146 GCA_001675575.1 Neotoma lepida | reverse complement strand
GATTTTATTTGGGGAGATAATTTGGTTTTCCTCTGTAGGCACCACAGTGGGAGCAGCATTGCTGGAGGACTGGTGAAGGGGGCTTTGTCTGTCGCTGCCTCTGCGTACAAGGCCCTATTTTCTGGGCCACCAGTCACTGCACAGGTCAGTGTGTGGTTTCTTTTCCTTAATTTCAGCCCCTAAGTCACCAGTACAAATGGCAGTGTCTTTCTGTCTGGATTGGCAATTACCATGGCATGGACTATGTGTAGATTTAGTCTTTGATGCACACATAGCCCTGCCATTTCCTATCTTTTTAATCCAGTTACTCTGGGGAGAAAAGGAAAAGAACCTAAGATTTGTTGAAGACCTACTACATGTACAGTTACATGTACAGGTGCTACTGGATGCATAAGACACACATTTCTGTCAACAACTCTGGGAAATTGGCAAAGCATGCACATTTCCAGGACAGGTAGGATACTGTGCAGTGTGGTCCAGCAGATGGAGCATCTCCTCCTGCTGGGACAGAGGTTTCCTGGAAGTTAGGATCTGAACTGAGGCCTTAAGGGCAAAACAAGTATTCTCCCAGGAAAGAATATTTTAATGCTGAATGTGGTAGCTCTTTCCTGTAATCCCAGCTACTGAGGAGGCAGAAAGATTCTAAGTTCAAAGCCAGCCTGGGCTACATAGTGAAATCTTTTCTCAAAATAAGATTTTAAAAGAGGTACAGATGTAGTTTAATAATGAAAGAACTCTTGCTTAGCACCCTGGGTTCAGTCCCAGGGTCTTGTCTTNTTTGAAAAATAGAGTAGCTAGCTAGTAAGAGCTGGCAGTGAGTGGATAGTGAATCGGTTCTGGAGAGAAGAGGAAGAAGAGGAAAGACGAGCTGTAAGTGCTGGGGTTTTATTTAAGGAATAGGAAGGTTTTTGTTGTATTGTTTTGGGTTTGTTTGGTTTGGTTTTGGAACAGTCTCTCTCTCTCTCTCCATAGCCCTGGCTGTCCTTGAACTCGCAGAGCTCCATCTGCCTCTGAATACTTGGACTTAAGGCATGTGGCACCATAACCCCATGGACAGACTTTGAGGATGTGATTTAATGTGATCACATTTGTCCTTAGTGAGGTCACTCTTCTACAGTATAGAGGTATAATAGAGCCAGTAAAGAAATCCACAAGAAAATCCACATATAGGTAGAAATTAAGGGGTTAGCCCGGCAGTAGTGGTGCACCCCTTTGATCCTAGCACTTGGGAGGCAGAGGCAGGTAGATCTCTGTGAATTCAGGGCCAGCCTGGTCTACAGAGCAAGTTCCAGGATAGGCTCCAAAGCTACACAAAGAAATCCTGTCTCAAAAAAACGAAAAAGAAAGAAAGAAATTAAGGGTTTAAAAAAAGTAACATAAAAGAGATAGAAATGTCAGAACTTGTCAGTGATTAAGTGCTTAAAAACAAGTCAAGGATAAATTTCAAGCTTTAGCTTAGATACTCAGTAGTACCATGCATTACAAGAAGAAAGTAGGGCCAGTNAGATCATTCAGTTAAGTAAAGGTGCTTGCTACCAGGCCTTGAAAACATGAGTTCCAGACTGGAGAGGTGGCTCAGTGGTTAAGAGCACTGCTTGCTCTTCCAGAGGTCCTGAGTTCAATTCCCAGCAACCACATGGTGGCTCACAACCACTCGTAATGAGATATGGCGCCCTCTTCTGGCCTGCAGGCATTCATGCAGGCAGGACACTGTATACATAATAAATAAATCTTTAAAAGAAGAAAGAAAACATGAGTTCCAATTCCTGGGACCTACATCATGGAAGGAGAGAACTGATTCTCATGAGTTGTCCTCTGATGACCACATGAGCACCACACACACAAACAAAATAAAATACATAATGCCTCCCACCAATGAAAAAAGTTTATTCTGGGGCTGGAGAGGTGGCTCAGAGGTTAAGAGCACTGACTGTTCTTCCAGAGGTCCTGAGTTCAATTCCCAGCAACCACATGGTGGCTCACAACCATCTGTAATGAGATCTGGCGCCCTCTTCTGTATACATAATAAATAAATCTTTAAAGAAAAAAGTTTATTATTTGGGTAGGAGTTAATCTAGTAGGTTTTGCTTAGTGTTGAGTTTACAGTTTATCCAAGTTAAAAGTAAAGCCATCCAGCACGTAGTTGGCTGTGTTCATCTCCATCACGGAGAAGAGATAGGACCAGAGACTGAAGTTTGACAGTCATTTACATACCGGTTCTAGCAGGAGCTGTGTGATTGGATGGGATTATCCAGGAAAATGGAGAAAGTAGAAATAGCCTTTAAGGATAAGGCAACAGAGGTCTACAAAAACAAAACTTAAGGGGGAAACAGAGGGCCACTGCTGGGATTTGGGGAGGTTCATAAAGGGATAGTAGGCAGTGCTAAATGCTGCAGAGAGCCATAACCCAGGAGTGAGGAATTTGACAGTTCAAGTGTGCCTCACTGTCCCATAGCTAGCTAGCTACACGGGGGAAGGAAGGTAAACACTAGTCTGCATAAGGCAGAAGGAAGTGTTTATAAGAGAGACTTGAGGTTGGCAAGCCTGACTATGATGTTATCAATACAGATGATAGGAAAAATTTCTGAGGTGGTAAAGGTAAAAAGAAAAAAATGTATAAATAGATTAAACCTGTCAAGGGTGATAGTTAGACTANTCTAAAATAAGCAGAAAGAGGGACTAGGGGTTACAGCTCAGTGGCAAAGCACATATCTAGCATATGTCAGGTGGAGACAGCATCATCTCTGTGAGTTCAAGAACAGCCTGGTCTACATAGTTCTGGGATAGCTAGGGCTATATAGGGAGACCCTATCTCAAAANGGGGAGGGCCAGATTTCTGTAAACGGATGTTAGCTTCCTCTTAATGAGATCACTTCTATTTTGAGGGTAAAAAGACTGCCTGAGATACAATTTCCCAATTCTGTATCCATCTTGCTTGCATACCTGGTAAAGATTCACATCACATGCCATCTTCAGTATGTCTTTCTTGCTGTTTGCCGCATCATCACACTTTTATGTTCACAAGTCTTCAGGGCTTCTTTTCATCTTGCACTTCAATTTTCACTTGGCTGAAGAATGGGTGATTTTTGTTTGTTTAGGGTTTTGGAGGTAAGGGCTCACTCTGCAGAGCCCAGGCTAGCCCCAAACTTGTTATCTTCCTCCAAGCTAGAATCACAGGTATGAGCCGTGCCTAAGCATGCTGCTTTTTTATAAAGTCCTCTGAAGCATTCTCCTACTCTGTCCCCTCCTCTCCTTCAGCTGTACACATACCTAGTCAGAGCACTCTTGACCCATTGACTTGTGAGGGAGACAGGAAAGTTGTACCTTTGCATCTAATTACCCAACATTGTGAGTAAGTCAGGAAAGACTAGGATGCCAATATAATAAAGATTTGCAAGATAAGTAATTAAATTATACAGAAAATGGTCTACTTTTTGTCTTTGCACAGCCCATCGCTTCTGAAGATCAGACAGCAGCCTTGATGGCCCATCTCTTTGAAATGGGATTCTGCGACAGGCAGCTGAACCTAAGGCTGCTGAGAAAACACAATTACAATATCCTGCAGGTTGTGACAGAGCTCCTTCACATCAACAACAATGACTGGTATAGCCACCGCTATTGAGGACCATCTTGTATTAAATAACTGCCTGCTGCTCAGAGATGACCTTATTCTGTCATTGAGGTGTGGGTGGAAGCCCTTGCTTGTTTTTAATCTGATGAATCTATATCGAGTGTCACTGAATTGTCAAAACAATACCTGCTACAGTATTTTTTTTGGAGCAAATCAAAGACCAGAACTTAAATTTTCATTTTAGAAATGGGTAAGTGGTAGACAGTTTTCAACTGATCTGGACAGAACTCTTTGCTGTAGTATGTGAAAGTGTATAACCTGGACTTCTGTAGACTGCTTTCCTTTTGCTTGTACTGAAGTTGAGTATTTTCCTTTGTTCCATGTGGATGTTTTTAATGGGCTGTTAAATGTTAGTTGGTTTTTGTTTTTTGAAGATTAACCTTGAACGTTTTCAAGAATTATTCTCCTAATTTCTTTAGCCAACTCCAAGCTTCATAGTTATGTGACCTTAAAGGACAGCAGATCAAGAAAGTCATTTCCCTGTAAGACTTAGATTTAAATAAGTAACTCTTTGCTTTCAAAAGACTCCAGTGGTGCAGTTGGGTATCCACCTGGCAGGAGCCTGGGAGGACGGAAGGGCAGGTTAGCTAACCCACCAGCACCCACTGAGCAGTGTTGCTGAAGTAATTTTGCATAAAGTTTTATTTAAGGAAAAATCCTAGGTAGTGTGAAATATTTTGCTAATCCCATAGAGAAGGGNAAAACCCACCTGTTACATAAAGGGAAAGGTAAATTNAACAGTCTTCTGTGACTGTCAGAACAGATCTTAAGGAGAACAGATANGTGCAAACATTCATCTCGGTAAAATTTGGGTATGGGTGAGGAGACAAGGAAATGCTAGTGACTTCTGAATGTTTGGAGTCCTCTTCTGAGGTGTCCAGCCCCAGAGAGGAGAACAGGAAATAGTGGATGGAGGCTAACCCGCCAAAAAGTTAGTTTAACTCTAGGATAAATGGGAAGAAGATTGCTTCCAGAATTATAGGTCCCATTTAGTTTGTCAAAGGGAGGTTTGGGTACAGGTGGTGAAAGAAAAGGTAACAAAACACTAAAGATTTTATTCGTGGTCAGAGTTTCAGAGAAGG
Organism: Neotoma lepida; assembly: GCA_001675575.1. NCBI lineage: Eukaryota > Metazoa > Chordata > Mammalia > Rodentia > Cricetidae > Neotoma > Neotoma lepida. The sequence continues at coordinate 28,433 of LZPO01087168.1, read as the reverse complement.
AATCTGGACCCCAGCTCAAAGGAGAAAGATAGTTAAAGTAGTATTTAACTTAGTTGGTATTTATAATAAATGGCGATTTTAATTACTCATAATCCGTTTATTTACAGTCTAACTCTTGAATGCTTCTAAATAAACCACAATTCAAACTGCAAGCCAACCAGGCTCTTTATTGTTTAAAACATTTTCAAGGGGTTTGGGTTAGAAGCGGAACCGCATGGTGTGGGTAATGAGGTGGATTTGGAGTCGAACCTGTCTTGACCATCTGGGTCCAATCGTTCGTTCCGTTGTACTTGTACATAACCACTTAAAGAATTGTGAATAAATGTCCTTTGAAACGCTTACCTGGACTAGTTAGTTGGTCCTTGCAGAATTTGTTTTCCCTTGAGACTCGAGGAGCCGGAAGCGACTTCCAGCGGCGGGCGCTCCGGGGAGAGGGCGGGGTCGAGGGGCGGGGCCAAGCCTGGCTTGGGTTCCGAGCTTGAGATAAGCGCGCAGCTCCGCAGTTTCGATTATGCTGAGAGCGCCGTCACCTTGGGGTAAGGCACTCCCAGGACCCCACACNCCTCCTTTCCCCTTTTAAAGTAAGAGCCCAGAGACGTTTGGGCTTTCTCAGCGCCCAACGCAGTGCCCAAATTCGACTAACGGCCAGTGTAGTTGGATTTAAAATTCTTCCTCGATGAAGTCCTACCTTTCCCTTCCTTGCCCACCTGATGATGGCCTTGGCAGAGTCCCTAGTAGAGAGGGAAACTTGGATCCTGGAAGCCAATGATACCTGCTCCCCACTTGCCGCACATTCACTCTCCCAGGTCTCCGGTGAAGGGAGCTGATCGTCCCCGCCCTGGGGCCCACCCCACCCTAGAAGCCCTTCTCCCCAAAGGAGCATTCCAGAAAATCCAATCTTGCAACTGAGAAGAGCCTGGAATCCCAGACATAAACCAGGTGAGTACAGTATCTTTATTTTAGCCCAAGAAGATCTGAGTGTGTCCTAACGAGCTACTTCATTGCAGCCACTACTCGGGGCTTTTGGAGGAAAGTTCAGAATTTCCTAGTGAAGACCAGGCTCAAATGTGACAGTGAAGAACAAACAGATTTAGGCTCCCTCCCAGTTCCGTTTCAAATGGCTTCTTAGCCACAGCTCTGATCTCTCATTTAAGAAGCCCTGATTTTCTATTATAGACAGACTCCAGAATGGAGACCTCCCTTCTACACTCACAGGCAGACTTCAGGCATTTCTGCCCTGGTGCTCTTGGATTTCTAGAGTAATAACTTGATAGGGGAGGACAAAGGGACCCTGCACTGCTGTGCTCTGCACTCCCAGGCCTACCCAGCTTTGCTTTCTTTGAAGTAAATGATAGTTCAGCTTTTCCTGGAAAAATATTCTACATTCACTTATGGAAGTCCCTTAAAGTGAAATAACTTCTGCTTTTCTTNGGTTTTCTCTGATTTGAACTCTCATTTAAAAAAAAAAAAGAAAAGAGGCCCCAAGGCACCACCCAAACTTCTCTAAGCTAAGCTTGCTTAGATAATGGTAGGGCTTCTTACCNATCTTGAAAACTTAAAACCAGAATTATATCTGGCATCAATGCTAACAGGCTAATAGCACTGAACCTTGTTTTATTTCTCATTAGTGAAAAATCCCGCTGAGCTATGGGTAAGGCATTCTCCCAGCTCACCTCTCAGCAGGATGAGGACAAGTCGATCCTACCTGATAACCCAGCCATGGCCAGCAAGGCTGCCAACTACTTCAGTACTGGTAGCAGCAAACCACCATGCTCCTGTGTGCCTTATGCAAGGGCTGCTGGTACCAGCTTTGTGATTTGTCCTACCTGTCTAGGCAATGGGGAGATCCCCCAAGGTGAGTAAACCAAGACTCTGGAAATACCCTAGGAACCAGGGAGCGATCCAGACCTGCCCCTCTGCATCTNGAGTAGGTGGCCAGGCTAGTTCATGCTCTCTTAGTCCAGACTGGCCAAGGAGAAATATCCAGATCCTGCCATTGCTCTGTTCCCAGACCCAGAGGAAAGTTTCTTGTCCCTCTGTTCCTCAAACAGTACTGTGTCTTCAGATTCAGGAGGTTAAAAAGGACCTCTCCAAAGAAGTAGGGCACCTCTGACTTGCTAGCGCCTCAGTGTTTCTTCACACCTGCTAATGGAAAACCACATTCCTTTTCTAGTTGAAAGCTGAGCTACCAACTTCACCCCTGTGTTCTCAGTCCTGCTGTGGGATAGAGGCAGTGTGCTTCTGGCCCTGCTAGATGGAGTGGAGGGGTGCCTGGGGGAGGCTAGCACGGGAAATATTAGTCATGGACACTTCTTGGCATTCTCTCTCATCCGCTTTCCCCCTGCAGAGCTAGAGAAGCAGCTGGTAGCCCTCATCCCTTACGGAGACCAAAGACTGAAGCCCAGACACACGTGAGTGTCATCCATCGCTAGGAGCTGCCTCACCTTCTCCTCTGTTTTCATCTCCTGGCTTTTTCCCCCATTGGTTTTTCACCCAGGAAGTCCAAGTCTCGCTGTGCTTCAACTTATATTACCTTTGAATTGCCAAGGATTGTCCTTTAAGAATGGCAGTGTCAGCAGCTGGGACTGTGACTCACTGATAGTTTGCTTAGCTAGCATGCATGAGGCACTGGGTTTGATCTCTAGCACCATAAGAAAACTAAAAGCCCCAATTAAATCCCTAATCCATAAAACCATATTGCCTTCTCTGAATTCCTGAAAGACACTTGCTGTAACTCACGANGGGGATGGAGGGAAGAAGACAAATGTCACAGTTTTGCTAATTACCCTTGATTCACAATGTAGACAACATATATTGGAATATCATACCCCACAAATATATACACTTATATTACACTTATATGTCAGTCAAAATATAACTTAACAACAACAAAGGCCACATAGATCATAGTAGATATGAGCTGAGGTCATTTCATGGCTGTGTAAATCCTTCCAGGAGGGAGCAAGTTGCCCTGGTTGCAGCTCCCTTTGCTATAGCAGTTTAGATCTTGTGTTCTTCCGAATAGAGATGGNAAAACCAGCTGCTCATATCTCGTTCTGGGACAGTTCAGAGCAGCCCTGGGTTTCAGTGCAGTGCTCACGTCTCTCTCTGTATGTGATCAGCANTTATTTGACATGAATCCCTGCAACCTCCTCCAAAACCCCTTGGCTTCCACCTGAGAGCTGTTGCCTGGCCTCCCCAGCCATTGTACTAAAATTAGAAACCATCCTAGGCAATGGCTCAGGGGGTAGAAGGGCTTGCCACCCAGCATGATGACCTGAGTTCAAACCCCAGGACCACATGCTAGGAGCAAAGTAACTCCCACAAGTTGCCCTCTGGCCTCCACATACATGCTGTAGCACACACATACAAAATAAGTAAATATAATAAAACTAGAAATAGTGTCCCTCATAAAATACTAGGTTCTAGTTTATATCTCCGATTGAATTGCATGGATAGATAGTATCCTGTTTTGAGTACTGAATTTAATTAAATATTAAAATTCAGAGCTCTCAAAGAGTCATATAGACTGATTNCANGTAGTGATAGCAGCATTCATTAAGGTCTTGCTGTCTGCCAGGAACCGTGATTAGTTATTTTTCCCTCTATTGACTCATAGGAAATTCTATGAAATAGATCTAATTATCTCCACTTACAGACCTACTGGGCTTTTGAAGAGGTTAAGTAGTACTACTCAGCATTATTATTAGGTCAATGGGGATAGAGTTCTGGGAATGGCAGCCATGTTGACTGCCTTCCAATCCTGTGCTGAACCACAGCTAGAGAGCTNAGTATGCACTTGCCAGACTGTGTGCAAGAGGGTCTGAATCCCCTCCTCAGATTTTCTTGGTGTTCTCAGACTTATCTATCCTGGGGCCTGTTCTCACACAGGAAGCTCTCCGTGTTCCTGGCGGTGATCATCTGCCTGCTGACTTTTTCCCTCACCATCTTTTTCCTGTATCCACGGTCCATTGTCGTGTATCCCATAGGCCTCAACTCCTCCATGGTGACCTTTGATGAAACTCACATACAACTCAACATGACGGTAGGTGGTAGGTGCCCCTGATTTCACCCCTACCTTCTCCAAAACACTTCCATCTTCCTTGTAGCCTAAGGTGTAGGTACCAAGGATCTTGTGGTATGCAGAAGGATGCTGAGAGGTACCATGAGCTCCATAGTAGATTGTATGGGATTGGGGCTCTGCATAGTGAAGGGTTAGAATCTGGAATAAGGATGTCAGGACAGAATGGAGAGAAACTGAACAGGATAAAACTGGATCCTCAGCTAGCAAACTTTGATTGATTGATTGATTGATTGATTGATTGATTGATTGATAAGTTTTCACTATGTTGTCCAAGTTGGTCTTGAATTCTTGGGCTCAAGTGATTATTCTCTCAGCCTCCAGAGTAACTGGGACCAAGGGGGTGTGTTGTGGAATATCATTTCAAGATGTGTTACATTTTTTTATGCTGTAGAACATTTGTTTTAATGATGCAAAGATGTGTTGCATTCTCTTATGTTGCATTTGTTTAACTCTGTGAAGCTGTGTTACTGTGCTTGTCTAAAACATCTGATGGTCTAATAATGAGCTGAACGGCCAGTAGCTAGGCAGGAGAAAGGATAGGCGGGGCTGACAGGCAGAGAGAATAAAAAGGAGGAGAAATCTGGAAAGAGAAGATTGAGGAGGAAGAAAGAGGAGGAGGAGGAGCTCGGGGCCAGCCATCCAGCAAGCCACGGAGTAAGAAGTAAAGATATATAGAATAAAGATAAAAGCCCAGAGGCAAAAGATAGATGGGAAATTTTAAGAAAAGCTAACTAGAAATAAGCCAAGCTATGGCTGGGCATTCATAAGAAAGAATAAGGCTCTATGTGATTTATTTGGGAGCTGGGTGACAGGCCCCCTAAAGAGCCAAAGAGTAAAAACAACAGTAGTGTACCACAAGACCCAGCTCAGTGTTACTCCTTAAAGGTCACCTTTGCCATCAAGAGCCTTCAGAGTCACTAATACTAGTCCTTTGTACCTGAGGCCCAGCAGGGTAGGATGGGACTCAGGCCAAAGAGCCAGGCTTCTATGGCTGTTTGTGTTCTCCCTTCGGAAGGGGAGCTATGCGCACCACCCTTTTCCTTGCTCTCCTCTCCAGAATATCTTGAACATCTCCAACAGCAACTTCTATCCCATCACTGTGACACAGCTGACTACAGAGGTTCTCCACCAGACTTCTGTGGTCGGCCAGGTTACCAGCAGCCTCCACCTGCACATCGGTCCTTTGGCCAGTGAACAGGTATCTTCCCTCTTCCTGACCAGCCCTGCCCATGGGTGTGTGGACATATGTGGTAGTGGAAAGGGAGCAGCCTTGGGTGTGGCTAATCTCATGCCCCTTTGGTTGACAGATGCCTTACGAAGTTGCCAGCAGGATTGTGGATGACAACACATAGTGAGTACCCTTTGACCTCTCCTACCCTCTTCCTTGGCTTAAAAACCCAATTAATATTCAGAGAGGCTGGTGAGGGAATGACGTTGGCCACCATGACCTGAGTTTGATCTTCCCATCTAACATGGTAGAAAGAGAAAGAGAACTCACTCCCACAAACTGTCCTTTGACAGCCACACATATGCAATGACTTGAGTGTGCCTAAACACACACACACTCAGTGGTTTTTGTTTTCCAAGACAGGGTTTCTCTGTGTAGCTCTGACCTGTCCTGGAACTCACTCTGTAGACCAGTCTGGCCCCAAACTCAGGATTTGCCTGCCTCCGCCTCTCGAGTGCTAGGATTAAAGACATGTGCCACCAACACCTGTCAAACTAAATATATATTTTAATTTTGGAAATATCTACTTGGCTCCAGGCAGTGGTGGCGCACGCCTTTAATCCCAGCACTTGGGAGGCAGAGGCAAGTGGATCTCAGTGAGTTCAAGGCCAAACTGGTCTACAGAGCTAGTTCCAGGACAGCCAAGGCAGTTACACAGAGAAATCCTGACTCAAAAAACAAAACCAAAAATCCACTTGGTTTCATAATTGCTTCAGACTCAGGAGCCTGCATTTGGTCTGCCCCCTTGTGGCTAGGACTGCAATATGCCAGGGTAAAAGTCCATCGCCTCTTCTTGTTGGACCTAGATTAGAAAATTGGGTGGAGTTTTGTTAATCTTTATGTGAGTTGGACTCTTTGAAGCTCTGTGGAAGAGTAGTATCTAGTTTTCTGCTGAGGGAGAGACCAGGTGGCCAGGCTCGTCTTAGAGGATAAGGGGTTTAGAGAGGCATCTTGGAGGCCCTAATGGGAGGCAAGCAAACTGTGCTGAGTTGTGACTTGTAAGTTCCTTCTTGAGTTTCCTGGTCATCAGTAAAACAAGGCTCACTGTTTTCTCTCTCTCTCAGCAAAATCTGTGCATGGCTGAAAGTCAAAGTCCACCATATCCTTTTGCATATCCAGTAAGTATGACCTGGAGCTCCTGTGTCCCTCTCCCACTCAGTCTCACCTCAGCGGCATTTCATGAGGTAGAGTCGTGGTAGCTCACATNATGAGTCTTTGTTAGCTCCAGAGAACAGCAGGTCTAGGGCTTGTTCAGATCTTACCTTGCTTAGGAGCCCTGTCTGTCTGGAGTTTTCAGAACCCAGGTGTGGCAGCTGTCCCAGTGTCCTGGCAAAGCAGGGAGCAGAAGGAAGTGGGCAGGAGGTCCTAGGGAGCCAGTCTCACACACACAGTAGAGCGAGACCAAAGCTGTCCCTTCCTTCCCAGACTTTGCAACAAAGCCTACTTCCTCTCCAGGGGTACTCTGACCTGCTCCTACCTGAGCCATCCACAGCAGCTGCCCTTCGAGAGCTTTGAATATGTGGACTGCAGGGAGAATATGTCAGTGCCCCACCTGGAGAGCCCTCACCCAGCCTGACAGTGCTGCCCCCATCCTGCAGGCTTCTCTGCATCTCAACTCCATGGAGCTCAAGGAAGGACTAGTGGCTTCGCTGAAGGAGACAAAAACATGTGCTTTATTGTGCCTTCCTCTGACACCCTCAGCACAAGGAGCTTCTTTAACAATGCCAGACCCCTCAGATGTCCCTGAGTGACTTCTGACAGATCCTACCCGTAGTCTGTGTTGAGAAATGTCTGACCTGGCATTGTCTTGGGGCTGAACATGTTGGTTGCCTGGCTCTCCCAGGGTAGGTCTTCAGTTGGAATGAAGAGAAAGCTTATCTAGATTTTTAACAGCATAGATGAATCCTTTTCATGTTCTCCTTCAGTAATAGTGGCCTTGAGGACACCCAGTGCTGTCTGCAAGGTCTCTTTAGGTGACTATAAATGTTCTTTTGTGCTGTCTGCTTTGGTCATGTGATAGTGATGGTGATGGCCTGCAGACCACACCATCTAAACCTCTTCTCTNTAAAGNGGCTTTAATATTATCTTTACAGCAGAAGCTAAGTAGCTGAGGAGAGGCCATGTGGTCTGCCCTAGATCAAAGGCAGAGTCATTTGAAAAGGTATTTATTAAACGTAAGTTTCTCGCAATCCAGAGCCCACATGAGTACTTCACAGCTAGGTCAGACAGTAGAGTAGGCCCAGTGGCTGTGTTCAAAAAGCCTGAAGGACATAAAGGAATGTCAGGAAATGTCAGGAAAAAGCTGTGGGGCACCCATAGTTCTCTGNTCTGCATCAGGCCCACCCTCTGTTCCCAAGGCCTCTGCTGTCCTCTGGGCCTTGACTGAAGAATGATAGATTCACCAGAACTGGGCTAGATCCTTCCTTGCCTGTCTCTGCACTGGAGCCAAACCTCAGGTAACTCCCAGGTTCCCACTAGACTCCAAATAGAGGTGATATCTGTATTGCAAGAGAGAGGGATGTGTGTTAGCTAAAGCTAGCTAGCCTTTGCCCTTCAGACAGGTGGAGGGANGAACATGGTTGGTATGGTGGGGAAAGCTGAAGTTGAAGAAAGATGAATGCAAGGAGATAACAACTATGTAACTAGCTGGGGCTACAAGGAGGGAGAGGAATTCTACCGTTGCCCAGCATTCCCTCCTGGGTAGCCAGGGTTAAGGTACCAACAAAGCACAGGGATTCAGGGAGGTCAAGCTGAGGTTGCCATGTATAAGATTTCTGTCAATAAACTCTATTGAGCAGTGTTGAAGGAAAACAGGGGTTCCTGGGCAGAAGAGTGAGGATGCTGGTGTACGC
>LZPO01087167.1:618631-635148 GCA_001675575.1 Neotoma lepida | reverse complement strand
GCCCTCTCACAGCCAAGGCTCATGGAAGCCTCCTTCAGAAAGCAGGCCTCTCTGAGAGGAACTAAGTCCTCAGAAAGTGAACCTAATCTGAGAACATTAACTTCCCTTGAGAATAAAGACAGACAACCTGCCGGAGACACACTGCAAGTCACCACTGGCAAAGCCCCTCCTTAATCCATCCTTTAGCACCTAGCTCTTGGCCATGATTCTCAAACTCNGCCTCGAGCCATGGGTTTGGCTTGTGTTTCCTGTGAAGGTTGTCCCACATAAACAACTGCCTTTGTTAATCTTTTGCAAGAACCTTAACNAAATAAGATTGTCCATCTTCTTTAGTTCACTTGCTTTGGTCCTGGCACCCTCATGCCAAGTCTGTATTGATTGGGATCCTGGAGCTTCCCTGAGAGCAAGGATAGGCCTTGGAGTCATGCATTCATTGGACAGTCGCTGAGTACTTTCTNTTTGCCAGACCCAAGACTGAGGAAAGACCTACCCTCTGCCCTCTTGGAACTCGTTTCTGTTTCAAAATCACAGTTGCTGACACTGTATGTGTGCATGAGAGACTGAAATGTTCCTGGAAGGTGGATTTATGAGAGTAACGCGCCCTATCTCTAAGGAGCCCACAGATGGAAGCGATGACAGCCTCTTCTAAGACATACAGTAAACACCCAAGACACTAGCACTTGGAATACATTAAAGGGAAAATGCATCTGTCTTTTGCGGTCTCCTCTTCTCTTTTACTGACTTGGAATTTTTTAACGATAATCAGTACTGGCATTTCTGAAAGCCACAAATAAGTATAATTGCCACTTCTGAGCTGAGCACCTGTCTGTGGAGGATGCTGGCTAGACAAGGAATTCATAAGCCAGCAGAGAGAATAAGACAGGCTGCACAGAACAGAAGGTAGAAACAGCCCTCGCCTTCCACATCCCACAGCAGAACCTCTTCCAACCAGCCAGGTCAAGACAATACCTCCTTTTATGGCAGATTCCCTACAGCCCGGTGAGTGACCATGAGTCTTGTGGCGAAGTACTGTCTAAACAGGATCTTTGGGAGATCCTTAAACTCATGCCTAAAATCTTCCTGCTCCCTCCCCTGTCAAGAAAGAGCTCAGCAATAAACCAAGCCAAGCAGCTGAAATGTAAAATACGAAGTCAATTCAGAGAGAAAACTCAAGCATTCACCCACCAACCCTGTCACAGAGTCTTCTAAACGTCTNCAAGTTGTCTTTAAGTTGAACTGCTCAAGTTTATGAACTGTGAAATGTCCATGTATACTCTCTCTCAGCCCACATACACCATTCAAATTTATGAAGTTGTACCAAACTGCCCATTCAGCTAAATTGCAGTGTTTATTCTTATCCTGCAGAAATGCCACAACCTTACGGGAAATGTGACAGTCCATTCCAGCTGATCAGATCCATGCATAAACAGCCTCCACTCACATTGCTGAGCCACCTGCATAGCATCCATATGGCTCCTTGAGAAGTTCAGGGGGCGGGGGGATGGATGGAGAGCCCTTCATTTTCCTGCCGCTTTCCCCNTGCCTAACATCTGTAAGTGTATACCCTGAATAGCAAACTGGGAAACAAAATATTTCTCCAAAGAACCCAGTAAATTTGAGTTGCAGTCTACCAAAAAACTTCCATCTGTTGGACACATAAGACTTTCAGAAACATGTCCATCACATAAATTTCCATTGCTTTTCTGAAAATCTGAAGCTGCTAAGGCAAGAAAAATCACAAGTCCAGAGGGCAAATGGAGGAAATGGGACATTTATTATACTGTGGGTTTGTAATGTAGGATTCNTGTGGCCGTATCATGTCAAGTCACGTTTTTGAGTTTTCAAGACTTCCTGTTTTACAGTTTGCCTCATTGTGATACTAAGAAACAAGTAAACATGTTTCAAGCTAGGTGCAAAGCTCTTCTGTAGTTGTGTTTCTCCGTCCAACATCGAAGCTATGTGTTTTGTTAACAGAGCTTGGCGGATGGTGAGTTCCCTTGGTTTACAGTGTCCTGTGGATAGGGCTTAGGTAATCCTGAGTCATAAACCCACCCTCCTGTCTTCATAGTATGTTCAATTTGGAATATTGTTTCAGCTAAGACTCAAAAAATATTAAAACTCAAGAACTTGGGGAGTTTTCCTTCACTTAAATGGAAGTTGTATTTTCTAAGAATTTTGGAAGTGTCTGTACAGTTTCTTGGCTGGGGAAACAGTGGGCTGCTAACTATAAGTCAGCAGTTAGTTGAGTTGCTTTCCAGAGCATTATCTAATGGGCCCAATGTGTACCTCAAGATAAACGCAGTATGTCAAAAAAAAAATCCATTGTCTGTTGATTTAAATGGTTCTGAAATGTCTATAAATAAAGAAGAACTTTTCAAGGTTTCTCTTGCACTCTTTCCTGAGTGAGTCAGACCTCATGCTGACTTTTCAAAGGCCTTATTCTCCAGCCCCTCAGCCATAGGGAACTAGAAAGGGGTTCTAATACTGTAAAACACATTCTGAATTGAGAGGTGCAAGACCAAAGCTACAGTTCACAGAATCTGGTAACCAGGCAACCCCGAGACGTTCAAAAAGGACCCAGTACCCGTGTGGTCAAAAGACAAGTGCAGATGTCTTTAAATTTGAAAAGAAAGGATACATGTTCCAGTGAGAAGTGAGCTGATGCAAATTCCTGACTTTGGCTTCCGTGTTGTTCAGCTGTTGCAGTGATGACCCAGAGAAGTGCTCCTGGGTGCTGGAGAAGAGGCAGGTGTGTTCACCCTGCTGTGGCAGTAAGTCTCACAGGGAGGCTGGAGGATGACAGAGTTTGGTTGGAGTTTTGTTGTTCTCAGCTTATCTTGAAATCACTTCCCAGCATCCTATTTCTCAATGAGACGAGTCCTGGAATCATCCATGCCACCATTCCCTAAGCCTGCAGTCCCGCTCTCCCAGAGCTGGGCACTAGAAGACCATACACATGACTAGAACTTCCAAAGCTCTAAGTAGGGGTCCTAAGAATGCCTACCTCAGGTATACTGGGACACTTCACAAACGGGATACTGCTAAGAAATTTGAAACTAGAAATAAGTTGCATTAGGATCACATGACCTTTGATTCCCATGTAACAGGTTAGAGAATACGCTATCTACTGAAAATATTAAGTACAGGATACAGCCTACTTTTGCCCAATTGGCTTCCGCTTATGATGCCTGCTCACTTGGCCTCTTCCTGCTTGGGTAATTCATCCTTGTGCTTTGGGGATTATTAGGCAGCATCCCCAGGCTGTGTACATTATGCTCTTTGTAATAAGAGAGCAACCTGTATATCCACCCCTTGCAAGCTGCCTGTTCCTTGGCCTCCAGAGTCTTCAAAGTCAAGGATCCTGGAGCAGATGTTGAATGGCAGTGTAAACAGCGTGACATTCCTGGTGGTGGCCGGTTACTGTGACATGAAGATCAAGACATCAGTCACAGAATAAGCGGGATGAAGTTGAGTCAAATGCGGTGCAGGGGATGCAGCTCAGTGGGAGAGCCCAGGTTCAGCATGTGTGAGGTCTTCAGTTCAATNTTTAGCACCCAAAATCAAATGAATGACATCAGTGGTGCTCACACTGAAATAGAAGAGCAGACAGAAAGTGAGACATCATAAACTGGTTTGGTGACACACACCAGGTTGAGTTTGACTCATGACTGCTGATAGATGCAGTGAGAATTTCTTACATTCTTCTTACAGCTTGAGGCAGTGACTTCCCGTTAGTGATGGATGTAAAAATGAACCAAGAGCAGTGTGTTCCACCGGTGGCCACAAACATTAGCTTCAAGAGATACAGACAATTGAAAGATAGTACATGGGTGGAGTACTAGGCTAGGCGTTCTCAGGCCAGAGGCAGTGGGGGGAGATAACAGGTCTGTGTCCTCCTCACAGTGACCCAGGAGACATAGCACATAGACATAGCTTTAGAACAAACGGGACTTTGGAAACCCACTCTCTTAACTTCATAGAAATAAAGCTCTCACTGTGTTATCCCTCCAGAGCACATGTGGGCTATAATAAAACGGACAGAATTAGAACTTGCGTGTCCATCTTGTCCTCTTTACAGCTGTCTCCCAGTGTCCCCATTGTTAACTCCCACAAATGATGGGACAGCTTCGTGGTGTATGTGTGGCATGCACTACTCTGATCCTCTCTCTTCTGTCCTAAGGCTGAAATATCAATCAGAAGACAATCCTCCACTGGCCCTCCCCAGCTGATGCTAGCTAGAATGGAGGAGACTGCCAACTGGGCTTGGTAGTGCACACCTGTATTCCCAGCACTCGAGAGGCCGAGGCAGGAAGATTTCTGTGAGTTCAATACCAGCCTGTACTGCACACCAAGACCCTGTGTCCAAAAAGGAAAGAAAGAAAAAGAAAAGAAAAACCTCTGCTTATAAAACAAACTCTGGGCTGAAGAGGTGGCTGAGCAAATAAAAGTGCTTGCTGCTGCTCCAGACAACTTGAGTTCAGTTCCCAGTACCCACATCCAGCAGCTCACATCATCTGTAACTAGCTAGCTTCAGGNCACCCAACACTCCTGGCTTCCACAATAGACACATAGACGCGAGTTAAAATTCTTTTTTTCTTTAAAGAGGCTCTGAGCACATCTTCTGCTCCTTCATCCAAAGCGATGCCTCAGTGGAGATGCTAAATAAGACANATGAGACATAAAAATGTAAACGGTTTTCAGATAACCTGTACACACACTTCATCTGGCTGTGCCCAAGCTATCTAACTAGAAACAGCTTATAAAGGAAACCAAGGGAGAGAGAGAAAGCTGTAATGCCAAATATGGCCACTAGGTGGCAGGCTCTTCCACCCATCACTGCCCCAGGATGGCACCAGCCAGTTCCTGATAGACTTGAATGACAAGCCAAGGATCACTTCAAAGCACAAAGCTGATTTGTCACAGGGCCTGCTCCTTCTCGCTCCAGGGATCTGATGCCCCCTTCTGCCCTCCCCTAGCCTGCACTCACATGCATATACCTACATAATGCATACAACTAGAAATAAAAAATAAAATCTTTTTAATAAAAAATATACAGATAATAAAAAACTAAACAACTCTTACGGAGATGAGTGACTTTTATAAATCTGGTAGACTGCCAACCATTTGGTTTTTTGTAGTTTAGATTTCTGTCTTTAAGTGGTATGATTGGTGATTCCTGTTTTNGCATAGTCACACTTACCTAGTTTTTTCAAACTTTGATGATTTGGGGATGGGNGTNGTGGAGGAATCTGACTGTTCTGAGAGAGAGAACCACAGCTCACACTGTGGNCTGCTGAGGTCATGCTCCTTTCTACCCCTACTGCCCTAGTTAGGGTTGCTGTTGCTGTGATGAACGCTGACCAAGACCAACTTGGAAAGCAAAGCCTTCATTTGGTTTGCAGGTGACAGTCCATCAGGAACACAGCCCAGGCAGAAGCATGGAGCAGACACTGAAGTANAGACCGTGGAGGAACACTGCTTACTGGCTTGGTCCCCCTGGCTTGCTCCACTATCTTTTTTGTTTTTTGTTTTTCAAGATAGGGTTTCTCTTTGTAACCCTGGCTATCCTGGAACTCACTCTGTATACCAGGCTGGCCACAAACTCAGAGATCTGCCTGCCTCTGCCTCCCAAGTGCTAAAATTAAAGGTGTGTACCATCACTACTCCGCAACTACCTTTCTCATATAGTCACAGTGGGCTGGACCTTCCTTCATCAATTAACAGTTAGACACACCCATAGAGACATGCCCACTGGCAAGTCTGATGGGGGCGGGTGTGAGTTCTCCAATGAGGCTCCCTCTTCCCAGGTATGTCTAAGTTTGTGCCAAGCTGACAAAAGGTAACTGTGATACCTCAGCACTAAGATCCTTTCTGTTCTGTGTTGTGGAATATTACTTTAACCATGTGAAAATGTGCTACATTTGTTTATGCTGCATTTGTTTAATTATGTAAAGATGTGTTGCTGTTTCACCTTGCCTGCCTAAGGCACCTGATTGGTCTAATAAAAAGCTGAACGGCCAATAGCTAAGCAGAAGAGGGATAGGTGGGGCTGGTGGGCAGAGAGAATAAGTAGGAGGAGAAAGCTAGGCTCAAGGGAGGGAAGAGAAGAAGGAGGAGAGAATGAGGGAGAAAGAGGGCATGCCCAGGGCCAGAAGCCAGGCAGCTGCCAGACAGACAGACATGGAGACAGCAGGAAAGTAATATATACAGAAGGAAAGAAAAGTAAAAAGCCCCAAGGCAAAAAGTAGATGAAGAAAAACAGGTTAAAATAAGTTATAAGAGCTAATGGGACAAGCATAAAATAAGGCTGAATATTCACAACTAATGAAAAGTCTCCGTGTCATGATTTGGGTGCTAGTTGGTGGCCCAAAAGAAAAAGCCTGNTACAGTTCTGTGTATATGAGACTATAGGACTGCACCGAGCCTGAAAAGGTTTCATCTTTTCCTTCATCTGAGTTTGAAAAAGTTCAGCCATGTGGGTAATTGTCCTACTGAAGTAAATGCATTGTTTTTAGTCGTCATTTATTGTTTTTGTGTATGGTGTAGTATGTGTGTGCACATACATTCTTTGTGAGTCATGAGACCGATCAACTTGAGGCAGGAGCACTTCAGAACCATTTTCCTGAAATCTGAGCCCCAGAAGGGCTTTCATTCTCACACCTTGAAATCTCTTGCTGTACTTGGCCTCCAGAGCAGGGGGTCCCATCCCTCAGAGCCCTCCGCCCTGCCTTCTGCTTCTCACTACTCACTACTCACTACTCACTACTCACTATGGTTTTGTAGTACGTAAGTTGTTAGCACAGTGTTTTCTATGTTCACCTGGCCGTGCCAGGTGGAGATAAACTATAGAGGTCATTCCCTGTCACATTCTTTCTCAGCCTCCAAGACTTCATTTTAAGTCCTCACTTGCCTTAGGTAAGAGCAGTACTTGAGTCCTTGTTCCCATGAATGGGTCTCCCTGGTGCACGTTGTTCAGATGTAAGATGCCCTTGTATTCACATCCTGGGTGATGGGAAGATGTGGATGATATCTGTTCTGGATGAAGAAAGGCAGTCTGTTGAGATACCACTGTGGTGGCCACACGTGAAGAACCGTGACCNACCTGCCACTCANTTAATCACTGATNACTCATAATTTGAAACATGGAGACAACCAATTTCTCTTTCACAGATGAAATAAGAAATAGGAAAATGAAGGGCTTCCTGTTACTCCATTAGCTCTCAGGAATGTCCCCAGAATGAAAGCTTGAGGGACATGCGCTCTGAGTAGCCTTGCCGGCTTCTGTGACAGGCCTGAGCATTATTTATTTATTGCCTCAGCATGTTGCCAATACTCAGCACATTTAGAGACCCCCATCTTC
Source organism: Neotoma lepida (assembly GCA_001675575.1). Taxonomy (NCBI): domain Eukaryota; kingdom Metazoa; phylum Chordata; class Mammalia; order Rodentia; family Cricetidae; genus Neotoma; species Neotoma lepida. The sequence continues at coordinate 627,788 of LZPO01087167.1, read as the reverse complement.
CATTTAACNGGCTTCATCCCTTCCTGACTGTGACTTACTGTCAGGGAGGTGAATTGGTCAGGTTTTTTGTTTGTTTCTGTGACAAATACTTGAAAAAAAAAATGGTTTAAAAGGAGGAAGGACAGATTTCATCTCCACTTCTGAGTTTCGGTCCACACTTGGCTGACTCCATTGCTCTCTGCCCTGTTATGGTGGAAGGCTGTGTGAGCACAGTCCTGAATTCGAACAAGGACTCTACTCCTTATTATGCGTGTGACATTAGTGTCNCATTCTTGTCCATAAAATGGAGGTGACAATGACTATTTGCTGGGGGATGTCTTTCTGTATGCTGTGAATATGTGTTGCTCTGATTGGTTGATAAATAAACTGCATTGGCCTATGGCAAGGCAGCTTAGAGGCAGGCAGAAATCCAAGGGATAGACAGGAAGAGAGACAGGAAGAAGGCAGAGAGAGACACCATCCTGCTGTCCAGGGAGCAGCATGTAATGGCACACAGGTAAAGCCACGGAACATGTGGTGACATGTAGATTAATAGAAATGGGCTGAGTTTAGTTGTTATAAAAGCTAGNTAGCAAGAAGCTTGAGCCATAGACCATGCCCATAAGTTTGTAAAAAATAATAAGCCTCTGTGTGTTTACTTGGGTCTGAGCAGCTTCAGGACCGGGCAGGACACAGGAAAACTTCCAACTACAACTGTTTCTAAATGCTACATTAGCTGCTTTTCTTCTGTCTGTGATCAAACACCTGGCCAGAGCAACTTAAGGCAGGGAGAGGGTTTTTTATTTACATTTAACAGGACACAGCCAGCCATGGAGGGGAGGCATGCCCACAGGCGGCTCCATGGTGGAAGGACTGTAGTGTTATGAGTCCATCTTGGCAGAACAGGAAACAAAGGAAGTAGAGCAAAGCTACCAAACCTCAAGACCCGCCCCCAGTGACACACTTCCTCCAGGAGCCTCCACCTCCTAACAGTTCTACAACCTTCCAAAACAGAGCCTCCAGCTGGACCAAGAATTCAAACATGGGAGCNTACAGGTGTCGGTTCACATTTAAACCATGGCAGAGTAGTTACAGAAGTTAAAAGGGTTGACATTGGTGACACTCCTAAGATACCACTTAGTTCAAAATAAGACTTTATTCTGTTTTGAAATAAAATTAAACCCACTCAGAAATAAAGGAGATAGTGACCATAGAAATAACAAATATTCCTTCCATCTATTCTTCAGTAAGTNCTGAGAATATATCAAGTTTCCAGCCCAGAGACAGGTACCAAAGCCNCTGCAGTTACTAAGGCATTCTCTGTATACTAGTGGCTTGCAGACCTTTGGGACAATAGTTTAAAAAGCAATTTATTATATGCTCTTTCATTCACCAAAACATAGAAAGTCATTTGAATTATCTAATTTACAGCAAAATAATAAGTAGCTGCTTGTGTTACTTTGTTCTTCCGTTTTTATAGACAAAGAAACCACATCTGTAAAGGGTGATTGGCCAGGCAAGGTGGTGCACACCTTTAATACTAGCACTTAGGCGGCTGAGGCAGGAGCGAGGTCGAGGCCAGCCTGGTCTACATAGTGATCTCCAGGACACCCAAAATTACTTGGTGAGGCCCTGTCTCAAAAACAAAGAACAAAAATTCAAATGCCCCCAAAAGTGTGGAGTGTAACTGATCCAAGATCCNGTAGGAAGGAAATGGCCAGTCCTGAATTTAAAGCCAGTCTTTGTGACCCCACATCACACATCTATGCTTTTATGAGGGGTGTGTGTAAGGCTCTTGGAGAACTCAGAGGTAGAAAACTTCACTGTGTCTTGGGGCTCAGAGAGCGTCTCTTGGAAGAAGTGGCTTAGAAGTGTGATAAGTAGGAATTAGGAAAACGGAAGGAGGAGAAGGTTCAAGGAACAACACAGGATTCCCAAAGTCCTAAAGATGGAAGAGAGCAGAGCTGAGCTTCATAACCCATCCAGCAGGAGTAGAGTGTAATGGTAAAGAACACTGAAAAGTGAACCAGTCGATGGAGCCCTTCCACAATGGTCTCTGCATAACTCACATGAACATGGAGGGTCTCCACAAATGGCCAGTGGAAAGTGAACTTAAAGTAGGCTTCGCTAACCCTGGATGCCAAAGAACCAAGTAAGAGGAAGTGCAAGAAGTGATAGGAACTGGATGCAATGCCACTAGGGTGATGCAGAGGAATGGACCAGCTCTGGCACAGTTGGGGAAGCAATGCTTGGACTGGGCTGACCCACTATGGCAGCTGATGTTTGAAACGTGTGAGATCCTCCCCTGGCCCCACATACTGGTGAGTCTCACAAGCTTTAACCCCTTTCTCCTGATACAATANGGAGAAGTAAAAATTCAGCTTCATGACAGCATTCCCATGGTTCCTAGGTATAAAAAAGATATGAATTAGGTGACAAATTATAGTGCACAGTTACATTGGTCTCTCCCACTGTCACCATTACACCAGCCCATATGTCCAAACTTGATCTCCAATATCATTATAATTAGTAGATGGGCTTTGGAGAAGTGTTTAGGTCACGAAGATGGAACCTCTGTAAATAGGATTAGTGCACTTATAGAAAGGCATCCTCGGCTGGAGAGANGGCTCATCAGTTAAGAGACCATACTGTTCTTCCAGAGGACCAAAGCTCAGTTTCTACAATGCACACCAGGCTGCTTACAACTTCATGTAACTCCAGCTCAAGAAGATCCAATGCCTTCCTCTGGCTTTCACTAAATGTGATAATTTGTATATGATCTAACAAATAAAGCTTGCCTGAAGATCAGAGGGCAAAGCCAGCCACTAGTTAGCCATAGAAGCCAGGCAGTGGTGGCACACACCTTTAATCCCAGCACTTGGGATCTCATGCCTTTGCTCCCANTACTTGGGAGGCACACATGCCTTTAATCCCAGCACTAAGGAGGTGGAGACAGGAAGTGATATGTCTGGGTGGAGAGAGGAATATAAGGCAAGAGGAGACAGGAGTTCAGGCTATTTCAGGCTGAGGATTCAGTAGAGTTAAGTGTGGGGGCCTNCAGAGCCATGTGCCAGTAAAGATGGCGCTGGGAGGAGGCAAGGAGGGAGGAACCCAAGTTGTTTACAAAAAAAAAATATGATTGGAGCTTCAGGTCAGGAGAGATGACGTCAACACATGATCCCCCTCGTGGACAGTGTTGTAGATGATGTAGACCAGGTGCATGATTGGGTNACCTTTAAGATGATTGGCCCGGCAGGACATCTACCCCTGAGCATTGTGGTTTACTGCTTTAAAGGGGGCTTGCTGTTTCCTAATAAACGAGTTCCTGCTTGACTTGACTCCTCGCTGAGTCTGATTGTCTCCAGGCAAAAGGGAGACTGGGGAATGGGCAAACAGTGCGCACTTACCTTTCCTCAGTTCCAGGTCGTTCCTTCTCGGGAGACCTAAGTTCCCGGTGGGGCAGGATCCCACAGATAAGAACTCTAGTGGCTGGCTGCTCTGTCTCTCTGATCTTTCAGCATTTACCCCGATATCTGGCTCTGAGTTTTTAGTAAGACCAATTAGGATCTGTGCTACATCTAACACCTGCACTCACATGCACTCACATAACTTCCCCACCCCATTGCACCACACACACACACAATTGAAAATACAACCTTTTTTAAAAAAGAAAAAAGATACCTCAGAGAGCTAACTAGCCTCATTCTCCATGTGAAGACACAATAAGAAGGCACTATCTGTGAGAACACAGGCCTTCACCAGACAACTGTCTTCTGTTTGTAGACTCCTAATTTCCAAGACCATCATAAATAATCCAGTCTATGGCATTTTGTTATAGCTGCCCAAATAGACTTTCCTCAGTCCAGAATCCCTGCCAGATCCTGAACTTCTGAGCACAGGGGTGAAATGGGACCTTTATCTACATACACTCCATAAGGATCTCTCAGGAGTGGTCTCAGAGCAGGATGTATGTACCAGATGGTTTACATTAGAGGTAATAAAAGGGCAAATTAGCCTCACTTTGCTCTCATAGTGGGTAGGGAAATAATTTGAAATGATTGTTTTAGAAGAATGATCAAAATATCTTAGAGAAGAGAATCAAGTTTATTGCTTTGTATATGCAGAACATGCAGTTCTGAACTGATCCACAGTAAATGCCCAGTTGCCTGACTGAAATTTGGCAAGATCTCCCCTAAAGATTAGTGAAAGCTTCCGAATGGCACATAGCCACCTGCCATGTGTTCTGAAGAACACCAGAACCTGAGTTTATAGCTCCTGCCAATACCTTCAGGAAATTTACTTGGGGTTCTGGGATTTAAACCCATGCCCACAACTAGGAGATAATTTATGACCACAAAGGACTCAGTATCCATTATTTTAACATTGCTGTAGCAATACTGCCAGGAATAACTTAAAGGAAGAAAGGTTTGTTGGGCTCACACTTTCAGAAGGTTTCAGTCCATCATGGTTGAGAAGGCACAGCTGAGCAGTTCAGTTCATGGTGGCCGAAGTGTGTGGCAAAGACTGTACACACACAAATGCACACACACACATACATGCACACCTTCCTTTTTCCATGAAAGCATGAAACTCTCACCAGAAATCCTTCTGTACACTGTGAAGATGCATTTCTCTCATTGTTAATAAAAAGCTGATTGGCCGATAGCTAGGCAGGATTTGGGGGGAAGAGAGAATGCTGGGAAGAAGAAGGGTAGAGTCTGAGGAGTCTGGAGCCAGACACGGAAGAAGCAAATGGGAAGTTCATAGATGAGGTAAATGAGCCTTGGAGCAGCATTAGATTAATAGAAATGGGTTAATTTAAATTGTAAGAGCTGGCTGGAAACAGGCCTAAGCTATTGGCCAAGCATTTATAATTAATATTAAGTCTCTGTGTGGCTATTTGGGAGTGACTACTGGGAAACAGAAACTCTGCCTACAAGAAACCAAAAAGATTCTGCAGCTATGCTCTTGGATACTTCAGTCTGAGAATCATGAACCAAAATAAACTTCTGTTCTTTATATGTTACTCAGTCCCTGGTATTGTGTTACAGTAACAAGAAACAGATGAAAACGCATACTTTCCCACAAGATCAACTCAGAAAAAAATATAACAAAGCCAATTTCTTTACCTATATCTCTAGGGATATGGCATGCAGAGTCTTACATTTTCTTCTTCCTTGTTCTGTCACTTTCAGTATAAACTATACTTTTACTGCTAACCCTATTGCCTGTGCTGGGTAGCTTTGTTGTTTGTGGTTGGTTGGTTGGTTGGTTGGTTGGTTGGTTGGTTGGTTGGATGGATGGATGGATGGATGGATGGATGGATGGATGGTTGGCTGGCTGGCTGGTTGGTTGGTTGGTTTTCTGTCAACTTGACACAAACTAGAGTCATCTGGGAAGAGGGAACCTCAGTTAAGGAATTGCCTCCATAAGATTTGCCTGAGGGAATGTCTATAGGGAGTATATACTTGATTAATAACATGTCAAGAGCCCAGCCCACTGTTGGTGCCACCCTTGAGCAAGTGGCCCTGAGTTGTACGAGAGATCAGGCTGAATGAGACAGTGAGCAGCTGCTGCATGGTCTCTGCTTCAGTGCCTACCTCCAGGTTCCTGCCCTGCTTGAGGTCCTGCCTTGGCCTCACTCAGTAATGAACTGTGTCCTGATTAGATTTTTTTTCAAATGATACATGCCAGGGTCATCAGGGAAGTGGAACTTCAATAGAGAAAAACCCCTTCGCTAGATTGCCCAGTAAACAAGCTTATAGGACATCTTTTGATTAATGACAGCCCATTGTAGGCAATGCCACCTCTGGGTTGAATAAGAAAGCAGACTGAGTAAGCNATGGGTAGCAAGCCATTAAGCAACACTCCTCCNGCAAGGTCTCTGTTTCAGTTCCTTCCTCCAGGTTCCTGCCCTGCTTGAGTTCCTGCCTTGACTTTCCTCAATAATGGACTGTGATCCAGAGGTGTAAGCCAAATAAACCCTTTCCTCCCCAAGTTGCTTTTGGTCAGAATGTTTTATCACAGTAGAAAATAAAATAGGACATCCCTACAGCCCATGAATGGAACACAACAAGATATCACAGACCTTTCTTGTTAAAGCAACAACAACAACAAAAATGGAATAAACTCCACAAAGGACCTCTCAACCTAGAATAATGTATTCTCCTTTTCCCTAACTTGGACAAGCTTACAGTCTTAGGAGCAATAAGGAAGGAATAAAATAGCCTTCAGGAAACAAAAGCGAGCCTTCATTTCCTTGAAAAGGGAAATGGAATCTCAAAGGAAAAACAAAAGCAAGGGAGGCTTACAAGCCAGCAGAGGGAGGGGCGGGCGCTCTGTTTAATGAGACATCAGCATTGACCTTTCCCCTGGCAGAACGAGCTGGCCTTTAGATTCTTTCTCAAGTCAGGAATTGGTCTAACTGGTCTTTGTGTTCCTTCACAGCTGACGTCTCACTCTGTGCGTGGTGGACCATTGAACAGCTTTGGCCTGTTTGGTGGGTGGGCTGGTAAGCGGGTGCATGACTGTGGTGGTGGATTTTTAAAACATACTCATCTTACATTTTGAATTGCGTGTGTGGGGCCAGTATGTACATGTGAATGAGAGCCCAGAGGCATTGGACCCCCCCGGAATTGGAGTTACAAGAGGGTTGTGAGCCATCTAACTGGATTCTGGGAACCAAACCGAGGTCCTCTAGAAGAGCATCGAGTGTTCTTAACCACTGAGCAATCTCTCCAGCCCTGGTGGATTTAAATGTAGCAAGCGAGTTCTTTTTTTCTTCTCCACCCTTGCATCAGCCTTTTTCCTCCTGCCCCCCATGGCCAGGTGCCTTGCCAGGCAGCCCCACCAGCATCACCCTCATCAGTATCACACGCCCTTCCATAACAGTAAATTTAAGTATCTCACCAACCACAAGATGGTTAAGTCATGTTTCCATNTTCCTGGTGTCCCAGGACTGGCCCAGGCTGTCCCTCCAGGAAATAGCAATATTTTTGTCATTAGATTGATGGATTTAAGCATATTTTAAATTCTGCTTATGAAAGTAAATTATTCCTTTGTGTTTTTGTTTTGTTTTTTGGTAAGGAAGATTAATGTTTATTAAATCCTAAGTCTGTTGAAACACCTGTACTTACTTACTTTAAATTTTCTTTTTGTGCCCAAAATTGAAGCCTACAATTAGTTTTCAATCCAATAAAATAATGTCAGCTTTCAAAGGACACAAGACAGACACTTCTATATTTTTTTCGTTTTTATTTGTCTTTTTTCATTCAAAATGATACAAAAAAGTTTTCAACTTAATGAATATATAATTCTCTCTAAATTATAAGGTGATTTACTTTTTACCCCTTGAAAGGTTCGCCTCTATTAGGTTTTCTTCTTTCCCTGTGTGAACAAGCAGATGCATTCTGCTGGATCTGCCTCTAGGCAGAAGGAAGAGNGGCATCATTTGATGCATCTTGAATTCCCAAAGGCCATTGCCGAGAGTTTCTCTTTCCGTTTTTTTTTTTTTTCTTTGAAAACTTTTAAGAGAATCCAAGTCTAAAAACAATACATCCTAGAATGTTCTGCCCAAGATTGAGAGGAGACAGGCAAAGGTTAACAAAAACACAAAGGAAAAATTTAACTCATTCTATTTTATGGAAGGCAATTTCCAAGTAGCTTATCTGTTATGAAGATAACGTCATCCATGCATTTATTTAATAGTTAATTAGAAGCATCTCTTAAAAGATTTCTCCAGCCGTAATCCTGGCTAATAATATCAAACTGATGAGCAAAGACATCACACCTACGTGTTCAGCTGATGATGTGGCAAAGATCATGAAATTCTGCAAAACTCAATCTAAAGAGAGTTGTAAATCGCACAAATACCAGCTAATGGATAATGAGATTCTATTCTAATGTTGATAATGTGCAATGTAAGTGTTTCCTGTTTCTTAAATAGGATATCTTTGACCATTTAAGCAAGTCTTTAGCACCAAGCATCCACAGACATGAGTATATTAAAAAAGCCATTTTGTGTATGCCGCTTGGAGGTAATGAGAAAGTGCTTCTCAATGGGACACGCTTAAGAGGAGACATCAATGTCTTATTAATAGGTAAGAGCACGCTGAGTTAATAGTGCATTGATAACTTATTTTTATTGTCCCCTCCTCACCATGCTTGTGTGGTTCAGTGATGTAATATTAGCAGAAAAACAAAAGGCCAAAGTAGCACAATTACTGTGTCATCATTTTCCAGTACAAAGATGTACTTGCNTTTTTTTGGAGATGTCTTTTATCTGTGAGGACATCATTTGACCTTTTGCATAAATATGCCATGTCCTATACAACAGCCAGGTACCCCAAATTCCTCCTCTTGGTCCCTTGCTCCCACCATTATCTCGCACCGAATCTGACAATTGATCTACTGAAAATTTTAACAGCCTGAATTGTGGTCAGAATCTTTCTCTAGCTGGGATGATTTCCAGTCTTCCAACCTACCCATGAGCAGAGGTTCCTAAGCCAAGCAGAGCTTCATCATCGAAGCCTTGGGGCACTTTCCGAAGAACTTGTAACTCTACCTGCTCTTAACTCAGTCCTCAATGATGGGCACTCTGGTGGACTGGGGGAAGGACACAAAAGCTCATGTGATTAATTCTGCTTAGTTGTGGAAACAAATCAGATATATTCACTGGACATGCAGTAATGAAATACCTACTGCACGCCAGGTAACACCTACTACTGACCAAAAAGGAAGCGAGAGACACTGTGGACTAAAGTTACCCGAGTGAGGGGCACATCTGCATTAAGCATCCTACAAGCTGATTGACAGATTAAAACCTGTAATTGTAGACAGCTGGGTTGTTATAGGTCAGGAACCAATTTTTTTTGAGCTTTCTGCTGCCCCTTGAGTAGCCAATCATTACCCACCTCTGTGTGAGACCTACAGCAGAGATTGCCCTGCCCCGATGTAACCCACTCACCTGTCTGATGTTTTTGCCAACGTACTCGAAAGCTCATCTTGATTCATGGCTTCCTTCATTCTGTTCCTATAAACACTTGGTGAATCTGTCACCAGGTTGGAATATGGAATTGGGGACCTGAATCCATGTTCAAGGCCATGATCACTCCAGGATAAACTGTCTCTTCTTCTCCTCTGTGTGTGTGTGTGTGTGTGTGTGTGTGTGTGTGTGTGT
>LZPO01087167.1:535223-551306 GCA_001675575.1 Neotoma lepida | reverse complement strand
AGGAAGGAAGGAAGGAAGGAAGGAAGGAAGGAAGGAAGGAAGGAAGGAAGGAAGGAATTAAAGACTTCTGAGAATTCAATGAAAGTTAATGCACAACATAGCCAAACCTATAGAACACAATGAAAGTGGTGCTAAGAGGAAAGTTCATAGCACTAAGTGCATTCATGAAGAATTTGGAGAGAACTCATAACTAGTGACTTAACAGTACATCTAAAAGCTCTAGAACAAAAAGAAGCAAACACACCCAAGTAGATGGCAGGAAATATTCAAACTGAGGGCTGAAATCAGATAGAAACAAAGAGAACAATACAGAGAATCAATGAAACAAAGAAATTGTCTTTCAAGAAAATAGATAAATAGATAAACCCTTATTCAAACTAATTAAAAGGCAGAGAGAGAATATCCAAATTAACAAAATCAGAAACTATAAAGGGGAGATATAACAAACAATGAGGAAATCCAAAGAGTCATTAGATCATACTTCAAAAACCTGTACCCCACAAAATTGGAAAATCTAAAAGAAATGGACAAATTTCTTGATAGAGATCACTCACCAAAGTTAAATCAAGATCAGATAAACAATTTCAATAGACCAATAACCCCTAAGGNAATAGAAGCAGTCGTTAAAAGTCTCCCAACAACAAAAAAGCCCAGGGCCAGATGATTTTAANGCAGAATTCTACCAGACTTTCAAAGAAAAGCTAATGCCAATATTCTTCAAAGTATTCCACAAATAAAAACAGAAGGAGCCTTGTCAAATTCTTTCTATGAGGCCACAGTCACCCTGATACCCAAACCACACAAAGACTCAACAAAGAAAAAGAATTACAGAACAATTTTGTTTTGTTTTGTTTTGTTTTTTCGAGTTCAATATACGAAAATCTGTCAATGTAATCCACCATATAAACAAACTGGAAGAAAAAAATACATGATCATCTCATTAGATGCTGAAAAAGCCTTTGACAAAATCCAACACCCCTTCATGATACAAGTCGTGGATAGAACAGGGATACAAGGAATGTACCTAAACATAGTAAAAGTAATATACAGCAAGCTTATAGACAACATTAAATTAAATGGAGAGAGACTCAAAACAATCCCATTAAAATCAGGAACAGAACAAGGCTGTCCACTCTCTCCATATCTATTCAATATAGTACTTAAAGTTCTAGCTAGAGCAATAAGACAACTAAAGGAAATCAAGGGGATACACATTGGAAAAGAAATCAAAATATCAGTATTTGCAGATGACATAATACTATACATAAGTGATCCCAAAAATTCTACCAGGGAATTCCTACAGCTGATAAACACCTTCAGTAATGTGGCAGGATACAAGATTAACTCAAAAAAAATCTGTAGCCCTCCTATATACAAATGATAAACAGGCTGAGAAATAAATCAGGGAAACAGCACCCTTCACAATAGCCTCAAATAATGTAAAATACCTTGGGGTAACTCTAACCAAGCAAGTGAAAGACCTGTATAACAAAAACTTAAAATCTTTGGAGAAAGAAATTGGAGAAGATATCAGAAGATGGAAAGGTCTCCCATGCTCATGGATCAGTAAGGTTAAGAGTCAAAATGTCCATCTTACCGAAAGCAATATACAGATTCAATGCAATCTCCATGTCTCTCACTCTTTTACTGGCTTTGGGACCCTACTCCTCATACTGGGCCACCCTGCCCAGTCTTAATACATGGGGAGGTGCTTAGTCTTACTGCAACTTGATATGCCATGCTTTGTTGGTATCCATGGGAGGCTTGCCCTTTTCTGAACAGAAACAGAGGAGGGGTGGATTGGGGGAGTGCGAACAGGAAGGTGGAGGGAGCGGCTGGGAGGAGAGGAGGGAGGGAAACTTTGGCCAGGGTGTAAATTAAATAAATGGATGGATGGATGGATAGATACATACATACATACATACACACATACATACATACATATATACATGGATGGTTAGATGGATAGATGGATGGATGGATAGGTAGATACGTATGTATGTACATATATATATATAAATACATAGATTAAAAAATGAGCAACAGGAAAAGGTTTCTGAACATACAAGGAACAAAATTTTATCAGAATCAAGTGTGTAATGACTTAGAACATTTCTGGAAGCACCTATCCATACTGCATTGTGTCTTCACTGCAGGCTTCATTCTGAACACACAGTGCAAGCTAAGGTCACAACAGTGAACTCTGCTGGAACATCTCCACTCAGATTTTAAACTAATGTTCATTACTTTTTAACTGTACGTAGAGGTCAAAGGACAACTTGCAGAGGCCAGCTCTTTCCTGGGGATCAAACTCAGGTCATTAGGCTTAACAGCAAAAACCTTTGCCCACCAACCCATCCTGACTGCATTATGAACTTCAGTGTTTTCATTGTATGTACTAAGTTTTTTGCTCATACAGAAACATGAACGTTTGATTATGGAAAAACATTTTTNAATTTTCCCACTGTTATTCTTCAATGTATAAGTATCAAACTAGTTTATCTTTGGGTTGTATTATGTTATTCAAACAAATACATCCATCTCATTAAGATGCAAATTTGCTTTAATCTTCAATAAATGATAACATTTTATGTATACCTAACAGTTTTTCCAAAACAGTTTTTGTGGTAATGGAGATCCAACCCAGGGCTTTGTGCATGCTAGGCAAGCCATCACTACCGAGAGCACCCCATGTTCTTCACTTTTTTGCTTTGAGATGGAGATCTCACTGAATTTCCCAAGCTGTCCTCAATTCACTCTGAAGTAAAGATTGGCCCAGAATCTGTGATCCTCCTGCCTCAGCTTCCCAATCAGCTGGGATTACAAAACTGTGCCACTACATAGGATAGTGGTGACACAAGTCTTTAATCCCAGCACTGGGGAGGCAGAGGCAAGCAGATCTCTATGACAGCCTGGTTTACAAGGCAAGTTCCAGGACAACCAAAGATACACAGAGAAAACCTGTCTCAGGGAAAACAAAAAAGACAGTGTCACTACAACCAGCTTGAAATAAATTCATCACTTAATACTAGTGAATGTTTAATTTTATGCTTATTTCATATACCTATCTAGCCAGGATCCTGTCAAATTTTCTCAGGCACAAATAGCTTTCTAAATAAGCAGTTTAAGAAGCCCTGACCTAGATGTGCTGGAGTGACAAATACATTCCAAAGTATGCAGAAGTGACATTATGAGAGTGTCACAACAGAAAGAAAACAGGGTCACACATGACCCTCAAGACTACGCTGTCATGTGGGGAGATGAAGGCAGGAGCTAAAGTATGTTTCTACAGTGGAGGGATCAAGGGCATTGTCACAGCAGCTATTCTGCTACCATGAGGAAGCCCATTAGATGACAGCATAAGGAGTTTAGAAGAAGCACGACGTTTCTCCCTCCTGTGTCTTAACTCTGATAGTAACTCACAGTGACTCGCCTGGGTCACCTTAATCACAGAAACTATTGAAAAGGAAAAAAAAATCCAACAGAACATATACTGTGATCTTGTTTATATGTAAATGATCTGAATGCGAACATTTAAAACAGTACAAGGAACTAACACAAGAAAATAAAAATCACACCTGTAATCCTAACACCAAAGGAGATGGAGACAGGAAGTTCAGACGTTCAAGGTCCTCAGCTACTTAATGAGTTTGAGACCAACTCAGGCTACCTGAGAAGCTATCTTAGAAAAAAAAGCAATTATAAAAATACCATTCTATATTGGGATTAAATCACTAGCCACGGAGTCAGCTTAATGATCAAAGGAATTTATTTGGGGGTTAACTCACAACCACGGGAGATTTATCGTAGGGTTCAGGAAAGCTGAGCTATGTCCCATGCTGATCTGCTTGGTCCAAGATCTCAGCATCCAAACCAGGAGGTAGCCAAGAAAGAGCTGCATATGTGCATCCGAGGTCTTAAGGGTCCCCTCCAATGGCCATGCCCCAGGGGCATGTACCTCAAGGTCACAGACAGGTATAACTGTTATTAGGGGTGGTGCTTCAGTGCGTGGCTCAAACAGCCATCCAGTACAATTCTATGTTAATATAAATAACACTTTAATTACTAAGTACATGACCAAAACAAGAAATAATTATGAGAATGTTTTACCATTTTGCAAACTCAGTGTCTGGTTTAGTAAAATATTGGTGGATTCCCACACCTGCTGATACATTCAGCTCATCAGTAGAAAGTCATAACTAAAGAGTATGAAGAAAGTATGACCTCAAAGAAAACTGTATTTGGAAAAGAAGTATTTTACAATATTTTATGTGGGTGGAGGTTTTGTTGTTGTTGTATTGTTGTTTTTAATGTTTTTTGAGACAAGTTCTNCCTATAGCCAAGGCCGGAACTTACTCTGTAGACCACACTGGCCTGGAACTTCTGACCCTCCTGCCTCAGCCTCCCAGGTACTGATTATGGGCATGAACCACCAAATTCAACTTAGATTATGACTGTTCTTCTGAAGCACTCAGCCAGATTCAACCAGCTGTAGTCTTTTGTGTGTCTAATTGTGGGGTTGTGTGAGGGGACAGATACACTCATGTGTGCATTTAGTGCTTGATGTTTCCAAGGAGGCCAGAAGAGGACATCAGATGCCCTGGAGCTGGAGTTACAGGTGATCGTTAGTCACCTGTAACTATCCTACAGGTGGTAGGAACAGAACTCCAGTCCTCTGCAAGAACAGCCAGTGCTCCTAAATCATTGAACCATCTCTGCAGCCCATCTACCTTGGTTTTTAGAGATGGTCTCTCACTGGCTTGGAACTCGATGATTCCTCTAGGCTGGACAGCCCACCATGTTAGGGTTTTACATGAGACCATGTTAGTCTCTGTAAAGAGACACCATGACCATGGCAACTTTTATAAAGGAAAAACATTTAATTGAGGTGGCAGCTTACAGTTCAGAGGTTGAGTCCATTATCATCATGGCAGGGAGCATGGTGGCATGCAGGCAGATATGGTGCTGGCTACATCTTGATTAGAAGAGCACAGGGAATGAACTNAGACACTGGGCAGTATCTTGAGCATCTGAGAACTCAAAGCCCGCTCCCACAGTGACACACTTCCTCCAACAAGCCCATACCAACTCCAACAAAGCCATGCCTCCTAATAGTGCCACTCCCTAGAAGCTTATGGGGGCCAATTTCATTCAAACTACCACACACAGGCTCTAGAGATAAAACTTGGNTTCTCAGACTTGCAAGGCTTTGTTCACTGAGCTATGACCCAGCCCCAAACAACCTAGTTTTCTCAAGATTTCCCAGGAGCTCCTGGGGTGAGGGGAGTCCACTATTCTGAACCGCACACTGTGCCCATGCCAGAAAAGCAGGCACTGGAGATTGGGCCATGAACTCAATTTTTCAGACCCTCACCACGATGGTGCACAGAAATTGATGCCTCTAGGAGCGCACAGTGGCTCCCTGAGGACTCAGCAGCTCAGTGTCTGTGATCCTTGCACTGTGGAAGGTTCCAAGGTGGGTGCTGGGCCCTGGAGGTAATGGCTTTATTAAGGGGTCGCAAGGCAAGCGGAGTGCAGGAGATAAGACATGTTTCAATGCAGGGGTTTTTTATATAAGAATGAAAAACACTGTCTCTGAGTTCAAANGTCCTCATTTAAGCCCAGAACTGGCCACTCAGAAGTGCATTGCAAAAGATTATACCAGGGCTCAGAACACAATAGAGGAATTCCACATCAGACACAAATGATTCCACCTTCATTTTTTTCTGAAGGAATAGGAAGTAGAGATCACTGCTCTCAGATGTAGATCTGAGAGGGAAGAAAAGGAAGGAGACAATAAGCAGCTGTGTAAATTGTGCACATGGTTACACTTGGGAGAAGAAAATGATTAGAATCAGACATTCTCCATCCAAGAAACACAAACCAAACACAACCTAAACATTTCTCAAGTTAGTCCTAAAACAAATTCTTCTGTATAGGGAAATGACTTNATTTGTGCTAATTGTGCTAGAAATTTC
The DNA here is from genome assembly GCA_001675575.1 of Neotoma lepida. Classification (NCBI taxonomy): domain Eukaryota; kingdom Metazoa; phylum Chordata; class Mammalia; order Rodentia; family Cricetidae; genus Neotoma; species Neotoma lepida. The sequence goes on along the minus strand of LZPO01087167.1, from coordinate 545,328 downwards.
TGAGACTGACTTGACCGTCGGTGATCCTTTACAAAGGCGTGACTGTTCCCCAGGCTGAGGAGAACCGGAGGTGCGTGATAAGCACCGTCAGTGTTCCACCCGTACCTTCACTGCACAGCCTCTTCATTAAATGGGAGGCTACATGCCTGTGTAGTGGACAAAAAACAGCTCCACTGGTGNTGTAGTATGAACAAAAAAATGAAATAAACTAAGCTGGGTGTGGTGGCGCACACCTTTTATCCCAGCACTCAGGAGGCAGAGGCAGGAGGGTCTCTGTGAGTTCGAGGACAGCCTGGGCTACAAAGAAACCCTGTCTTGGAAAATCAAAAGAAAGAAAGAGAGGGAGGGAATGAAGGAAGGAAGAGAGAGAGAGAGACAGAGACAGAGAGACAGAGAGACAGAGACAGAGAGACAGAGAGAGACAGAGAGAGACAGAGAGAAAGAGAGAAGCTGTACAGTGAAATTAAAGTTTTCAGGCAGAGGACATAGCTCAGTGATGGAGTACTACCTGGTATATACACACCCCTGTATTCTATCATCAGCTCCATTCCCTAAGGTGGAGGGAGAGGGGGAGATGGGGGAGGCCTGAGAGAGCTGTCTGGGGACAGCTCTGGTTTTGGGGTTGTTGCCGTGGAAGAGGAGGGAGCAGGGAAGAGATAGGGTCTCATGCAGCCTCAAACGTGCTATGACCTTAAACTTCTGATCTTCCTGCCTCTACCTCCTGAGTGCTGGGATTACAGCCACTGGGCATGCACCGCCATGCCAGGATTTTGTTTTGTTATGTTCTAAGACAAGGTCTCTCTGTGTAGCCCTCACTATCCTGGAACTCACTCTGTAGACCAGACTGGCCTGGAACTCACAGAAGGATCTGCCTGCCTCTGCCTCCTGAGTGTAAAGATTAAAGAAGTGTGCCACCACTGCCCAGCCACCATGCCAGGTTTTATACANTACAAGATCAATCCCAGGGCCTTGTGCATGACAGACAAGCACTCTACTAATTTAACCACAACCCCACCCTATGTTTGTTTTTCAGACAGGGTCTTGCTATGTAGTCCAGGCTGGCCTGGTAATCCTTGTNNCAGGCTTCAGCCTAGGCTGAACTCAGACTCAGAACAACCTTCTTACCTCAGACTCTTGAGTGTTGGCTGTACAGGCATGCACCCTGATCTGGCAATAGATTTTTGCTTGTTTGTTTATTTCATCTTTTTAAAAATGTGTGTGTGAGAGAGAGACAGACAGAGAAAGGGGTGGTGGGGGGAGAGATCTATGTGCACCTGTGTTTATGTACATGTGTGAGTATAGCATGTATGTCACATTGTACATGTGAAGGTCAAATGACCACCTCGAGTTTTTTCCTTTCCTTGCATGTTGTTTGAGGCAAGGTCGCTTGTTGAAACTTCACATGCCAGGCTAGCTGGCTCCAGGCACCCTCCTGTCCCAGAACACAGGGATTACAGATGCACTCTACTGTGTCCAGTTCTGTGTTGGTTCTGAGGACCTGATCTTCACACTGATTTAGCAAATGCTTCATCCACTGAACCATTTCTCAACCCTGATAGCTTGNGCTCTGAGTGGGAGATTGGAAGTCACTAGAACCTCTCAAATGCTTTGTCAGTAAAAGGCAGTGCCTGTGGGCATGAAGGTGTCCACACACTCAGCTTCAGAATCAATCTGCAGCTGCAAACGAGAGTTATTTGGTATCTGAATTCCTCTTGCCATGATAATTCCTGATGTCCAGGAACCAAGCTGAGTGCTCTCTAAGAGCAGCAAGTGCTCTTAGACATTGAGCCCTGCCTTCCCATTTTACAGTTTACTTNNGAGTTTTGTAGACTAACGAAGAACTCCACAGCCCAAGAATGTTGAGGAGGAAGCTGCCTCTTCCCACCATATTGTCTTTCCTGNATGGACACTGCCCTGAGTTCTCACAAAGGGGTAGGAAGCATTTATTTGACATTGTTTGAGAGTTCCAGGGTACAGCCACACCATCAAGTCAGAGGACTGTGAGAAAGTTGTTTTATCCATTAGGTACTATAGGAACAGGGCCCAGGGCCATAGAGGGAGGACAGTGGTGTCCACAAAAACACTGAAGATAGACCTAGGCATGGAAAATGATTAGCTTTAAACTAAGAACTATGGATGTGAAGTCAATAATGTCTAGTTAAATGTTTTACCAAATATTGTATTAACAAATATCATCTGTTACCAAATTTAATATTCATAAATATTTTTACATTTGAAAAAGACTACCACAGATCAGATTTTTTTCTCACTTTGCAGGCAATTGCAAGTAAACATGCTCATGAAGAAAGGCAGAAACAGATTTTTTTAAATTACAACTAGAAAGCAGAATTATGAAAACACATCAAATATTTTATGAGGGGAAAATCTAGACTTCCATAATGTAGAATGTCGGGATTTTTGAAAATAGTTGAGAGGGTGTGAGAGGGGAATAGAAAGTAGGGGTGAACCTGGTCTTCAAAAGTGCCACCCCTGCTTTCAAAAACTATAACTTAACCTCTTGCCTCCCACAAGCAGCAGGACTGTCAGACAAGGGTGCCCAATGTTTTGACATTGTGACATGATGCCATGGTCTATAAACGTGCAGGGCTGCATGCATAGCTATCCTGGGATAACAGTTTCTTTTCTGTTGCTGTGATAAAATATCTCTACAAAAAGCAAAACTAGTTGTGGGGTACCAATCAGAGCAGACTGNTTGGACACGAGTTTAAGTCGATAGAAAGTCTTTATTAGCTGGCCAGCAACTATGCTGGGTGTTCATGATCTCACTGTAGCTTGAGCCTTTCTCAGGGTGAGCTTTTAAGCAAAAAAGCCACATTGTAGGCTGATGTGCTTCANTTGACAAGAACAGTTAGCCAGAAGCCAAACAGCAAGGTTAGTATATTTAGAGACTTTCCAAAAACTCTGGACTTTAATGGATTAGGTCTTTGGTTTTGTTTCAGCAGGTGGCACTGTCCATGTGCTGAGTTTTATGAACTGAATGGTACTTCCATCATGGAGTCAGTTGTGCTAAGGTCTGGGGGCCTATTAAGATCTAGGGCCCTGTTACACTCCCCACTGGTGTTAGTGAATGAGTCAAATCATGATTCATCCTTCACATAATTGGCCAAATAGTTTAAGATGCAGTGCCCACCATTAATCAGAAGGAGAATTAAAGACCCAGCCAATGTTGACATCAGAGTAGTTAGTCAGGGGGGCCAAGAAAACAGAGATTGGTACCAATTATCTGATTTATGTCTTTGTCTCTTTCTCTTTTTGAGGTTTTGCCCAATCATGGCAAGATTTCCTCTAATTAATTCTTGATTAATTAGCATAGAAACAACAGGTTTTCCCCAAAGCTATACATAGGCCTCCTTTTCTCACGAGAAGTAATTCTCAGCATCTCTGATTTTGCAGGACCACTTCTGTGGGGAAATCTAACTGTTGTTTTAATTCAGAAATGGAAACTTTCAATANCTCTAGGTCCCAATCAACCTGCCTGCTTAGTTTCTAAAGTTTGCATCTCCCATGATAAAGGCTAGTGTGTCCATGGCTGTTGCCAGCTCCAACCAGGAATGGATAAGAACAGGAACAGCTTTTTTTTTTTAATAGTCCAGGGCCTGTATTAAAATGTATATTTTTCTTCTTTCCCATTATATAGGGGCAGAATGTGTGCTAAGATGCATAAAAGGAGTTCCTCAGTTTGGAAAGCACTGAAAGACGCACATTTAATTAATCTATCAGTATGTGCCCATCAAGTAGTCTCAGAGACCCAGTAATATTGCCATTGTACAGATGAGGNAAACTACAAGGCAGAATAGCAGGCATCAGAATAAGGGGAAGTGCCTAGGCTAAAGNTTTTGAATATTAGACAAGCTTCAGCACCTTGTAAGTCCTTTAATGTTAATTTGGACTGCCCTCCCCATAAGTCACAGTGAGCTTTGTCAGTGACTGACAGTCTGGTTAGCTCCTATCCCTACATATAGGGATTGGAGGTCTAAGAATACCAGAAATCCTGGCCAGTTTCTATCTGGGAATGANTAACTAAGCAGTGGACCTTGTCAAGAATGGAAAATAGAGATGGAGATCCCTCAGCTTTATAGACAGTGGNAGGTGGGACTCCAGCCTNGGTGTGTTAGATGCTTTGGAGGGGAGAGTTGGTTGGGGCCTTGGCACGGATAGGAGATCTTTGTTAGGACCTAAAGGTCTGGGGACCTCGAGGACTGGTTTGAATCTATCCCTAGGGTACCTTCCTGTGGCATAGAGTCTGATTCTCCAGGTTCTCCCTGTTTCCCAAAGGCCAGAATATTTCTTAAGAAATTTTCCTGGAAGCCTCAGTTTCACAGCCCCATCTGCCAGGCTGTCCAGTCTAGGAATAACATACCTCAGTCTGGGCAACTCAGAACGTTTGTGAACTGCAGATGAGTAGCCAGGTGAAGGTCAGTTACCAGAGTCCGGCCAATCGTTTCTGGGCGAATGATCTTTCTTTCCCTCTGGTGTCCTCCACCAACCTTTCTGCATTCCTATTTCTTCTTGGTTGTACCACGGAGTCCCAGGCAATACTGGGTCAGGTATGTCCTCAGAATATCAATAGGCTCCACCGGTCTTAGGGCTATTTGTGGGCATCCAGGTCAGTATCCCGTTTACCTCTTCCCTCAGGGGAATCATTTTTATGTCCTCCAAGTGGAGCAGTAAAAGACAGCAATTCATAGGGGAAGCCAAACAGCCTCTAGGAGGGACAAGGTTTTCTGTTTTTAATGTCTAATTCCCCCAGTGGTGAGAAGCCCTCTTTCTCTATCATTTATACCATGGACATGTGCAGTAGTAAAAGCACAGTGACTGTCCACGTATACAGTGTTGGACTTTTCTTTTCCCCATCTGAAAGCCTGGGTCAGACTGGTCAGTTCTGCTCTCTGGGCTGGGGTACCTGGCTTGGGCCCAAATTGCTTCAGTTAAAGTAACTATCATAGCTCTCACATATCTAGTTTCCTCCTTCATCTTATGGCAGTCATAGATGAGCACCTGCAAGTCCTCGGTAGACAAGAGGGTGACTGCTGCAGGATATATGATCACACGGTGAACCCTGAGTTTGTGTTTTTGTTAATTAAATAAAATCAACCTTGGGTCAGGGGGCGTAGCCATCAACTAGATTATAGAAAGTAATCACAGAGAGTCAGAGGGAGTTCAGAGAACAGATAGAGAGATTCACAGGAAGTAGTAGGGAGGGACTTTGAGTGTGGTGGTCCTTTTGGAAGAGACACTGTTTCTGAAACACCAGTTAAGAAGGGAGGTCAGCTAGTTGCTCCTCAACCTCTCTGAGCTAGCAGGTTTTCACCCCAGCCTCTGANCCTCTATTGGTAAATAGAATAATAGAAATTTAGTTAAAAAATATATGGTGGCAGTGGCAAGAGGCAGATCTGGCAGGATGTAGACATCCCACCGAGTGCTTCCTGAGCAGTGGGCCAGTAACTGGCTGAAACAGCAGTAGGTTCAGATGCAGCCTCTGTGCTGGAAGAAAAACAACAGGTAACAGGATTGATAGCAATGGGTTTCTCAAACAGGACTCAAGGGGGGTTCAGGAGTAGGGACTGGTGCTGGGTCATACAGGCATTAGCCAGAGTTCTGGTGTTCCTCAGAGGAGGGCCTCAACAGTGTGGGGTGCTGTATAGATAAGATCTTGACCCTAGACTAGCAGTAGCTGCCACAGCTCTTAGATAGGTGGGCCATGCTATGGCTACAGGGTCCAATTGTTTGGACAGGTATGTTATAGGGCTTTTCCCTGACCCCAGAGTTTGGGTTAAAACCCTTTNTGTAATGTCTTTTGTTTCATGGACAAACAGATGAAAAGACTTGGAGGAACTATTTCCCTCTCTGTGTGTATTCTACATAAATGGCAGGGGAGCCTAGATGAGAGGTCTGGCCCCTCCCCACCTCCACACAGGGACCAGGATCTACCAGACACAGGGACCAGGATCTACCAGACACAGGGACCAGGATCTACCAGACACAGGGACCAGGACCTACCAGACACAGGGACCAGGACCTACTGGGACACAGGGACCAGGACCTACAGGGACACAGAGACCAGGACCTACTGGACCGTGAGAAGGAGTCAAGTGATGAAACAAGCAAGCGGTCCAGAACGAGACAGGTGGAGGAATTTTAGGTTTCTCTGGATGACCTGGCAGAGCCAAAAGGATTCAACAAGAGGCACAGTTCTTAAGCCAGGGGATTTTCACACCAGATAAAGCCATTGCTCAATATAGGAAAATGGAGCTGGCAGAAACACATGGAAAGACACCCGGTAAAGGCAACCAAGTATGGCCACCACACATTCGTACACCTGAAATAGACAAGTGGAATCCAGTGATGTCTCACACTGATCCCAGACACTTGATAAAAGGCCATGCCTGGCCTCTCTTATGTGTCCAAACAGAAGATGTCTTAATCAGACTTACCTCAGGAGATGACAGACCAGGCAACTTTCTAATTTGTTTCCTTCTGGGGGTGGAGGTGTCAGACCCCTCCAAAGCCTCATTAGACAGTGATTGATCAGAGGGACTCCTAGGACCTGGAACATCTCAGGTTGAGCACCTGCTAGGAACTCCTTGACCACTATACTCTTCCTCACTCTGAGGGGCTCTGTGATCCATGGTATCTTGAAGTCTGGCCTCTGAGGATATGGGTGAGACCTCCAGAAATGTTGTGAGGTATCCACCAGAGAAGACTGCTCACACACAGATTTAAGCCAATAAATAAACTCAGGGCATAGACCTGCCAAAATAAAAACAAAGACCTAATCCATCAAAATACATAGTTCTAGGAAAGTCTCTAAATGTACTAACCTTGCTCTTTTGGCTTCTGTAGTCCTGCTTCTGGCTAACTGTCCTTATTAACTGAAGGATGTCAACCCAGAACATGGTTTTTGTGCTTAAAACTCATNCTGAGAAAGGCTTGGTGTTTGTGGTGGTTGAAGGAAAATGGCCCCCATAGGCTCATAAGGAGTGGCACTATTAGGAGGTGTGGCCTTCTTGGAGTAGGTGTGGCCTTGTTGAAGGAAGTGTGTCACTGGGGGAGGGCTTTGAGGTGTCAGAAGCTCAAGCCAGGCCTAGCAGCCCACTGCCTCTTCTTGGTGCCCTCAGATACAGATGTAGAACTCTCAGCAACATCTCCAGCACCATGTCTGCCTACATGCCACCATGCTTCCTGCCTATCTTATGACAATGGACTAAACCTCTAAACTGTGAGGAAGCTCCCAATTAAATGTTTTCCTTTACAAGANTTGCCGCAATCATGGTGTCTCTTCACANCAATAGAAACTNCAACTAAGACAGCNCTATACTGGGATCCTGAATACCTAGTTAGTTGCCAGCCAGCTAATAAAGGTTTAAACTTGTGTCTGAGAANTCTTCTCTGGTGGNTACCCCACAAGAGAAGGTCAACTAAGACTTCACTGCCCAGACCTTTGACTCTTTAATGGAGAACACCTTGCTCTCTGCAAGTTGGGATTCTTCTGTGTCCTCCCTCTGAGCCTTTTTCTATCAGAAATGCTGCTTGTTTGTTCCTGAACAACTCCAAACAAATCCATCTTTGTCACCTCCCACTGTGACAAGTGCTGGTGACAGGAGAAATGGCTATGCCTGAACTTCCTCACCTGCTTGCTTCTGGCTCCCTCCATGCTCTCACATTTCTCTCTGTGCAGCATTAATAAAATGCCCCTGTTGTGGTTGAGATAGAAGATGGCCCCCAAATGTGTGTAGAAGGCTTGGTTCTCAGCTGTTGGCACTGTTGAGAGCCGATTGGATCACAAGTGTGCCAGCTACAAGGATGAATGAGTCCACTGGTGACTCATAGCTCCACTGGCTAGTAGCAGGTGNGGCCTGGTTGGGGGAATGTTGGGCACACTAGAACTGGTAAGATAGGGAGGAGGGGAGGAGAGGGGAGGGCCTGGGAAGAACAGGGGAAAGGGGGGAAGGGAAAGGTGAGATGGCACTCCAACATCAATTTCTTTCTTTTTTCATTTTGTGTGTATGTGTGTGTGTCTATGTGTGGATATGTGCACGTGTGTGTGTGAAGGTGCCCACGGAGGCCAGGACAGGGTGTGAGACCCTTAGAGTTGGAGTTACAAGCATTTATGATGTGCCTGATATGGGTGCTAGAATCAGAACTTCAGTTCTCATAATACAGTAGCAAGGGTTCTTAACCACTGAGTCACCTCTTCAGCCCCAACATCCTTTTCCATGTATAGAAAGGGAGGAAGCTGTTAATGCTGAGGACAGTGGATGCCCTGCCTTACAATGTTCAACCTCAGCTCTTGTGTTCTTGTCTTTACCAATATCTGCAAACTTTTTCTCTTTTTTGTTTTGTTTTGTTTTAGGGGTTCCATGGGGTATTAAGATAGAGGCTTACTCTGTAGCTCAGACTGTCCTAGAACTTACTATGTAACCCAAGATGGCCCTANACTTCCAATGACCTTCTGGCCTCAGCCTCCCAGATGCAGGAATTAGGATGCAGGCATGAGCCACCACACTGGGCTTCTGGAAATGTTTTCTAAAAAGAGACTGGGCANGCTGACACTCACCTTTAATCACAACACGAGAGAGGCAAAGGGAGGCAGATATCTGTGGACTTAAGGCCAACCAGGGCTACATAGAGAGACCCTGGTCCACTTACTGCTCTCTAAGGCTCATAACCAGCCAGCCTTGGTGACCTTTAATCCCAGCACTGGAGAGGCAGAGGCAGGAGATCNCTGTGTTCAAGGTCAGCATGGTCTACAAACCTAGTTCCAGGTCAGGTAGGGCTACACAGAGAGACTCCGTCCAAAAAAAAAAAAAAAAGTCAAAGGCTCATAACCATCTGTTCAGCTTACTTCCCACAGCTTTTTTATGTTGGGGCCATTCTCAGGGCTGGACAGAGGGCAGTGATGTAAACAGATAAGAGTCCCCACCTATAGGAGCCCACAAAGATTCCAACTTGCGGTTTGTTTCTATTTTGAGTCAAGGTTAGAGAGTCAGTTTATGTTGCTCTCCGAGGCTGAATAATAGGATGTTTTGGCCAAATGTGTGGTTACCAGGTGCCTTATGCTTCAAGGCCTAATTACAAGATGCTTTGCTGTAAAGCGTGGTTAGTAGGTGTTTAGAGAATTAAGAAAGGGTCTACACTTGTTTGTACTTCATACTTTAACCTTGAAAGGGGGAGGTCTTTTGGCTCTCCCTTTGCTAGTGTATAAAAATCCCGTTAGGAATAAACTCGAAACTGGGTATTGACCCAGGGCCCTCCCGAAGCTATTCTGTGTCTCTTTTTCTTCATCTAAGTCTATATTTTTTCCTATCTAGCATTTCTCAGTTCCTCACTCCCCTCTTCAAGGACCCTTNGACAGGTCAGGGCTGAAGCCCAACACCTGTCCCTCAGGCAGAAAGGTGATCAATAGTAACTAACAATGGGCACAATGTCAGGGTAAGTCCCATGTGGAAACAAAACTATAGGCAAGGAGCCCAAGAGACTCAAGGGGGTGTGATTGGGTGGACGAGATGGCTTAAGTGGTAAAGACACCTGCCACCAAGCCTGATGCTGAGTTCAGTACCCAGATCCATACAGAAAACTGACTCTTCCAAGTTGTCCATATAACAATCAATAAATAAACACATTTTAANGCATGTGCTTAACAAAGATGGTCAAGGAAGGAATCTGTAGTTAGGTGGCTTTTCTTTATGCTCATAGGAAGCAAATGAGGGNCAGAGATAATGCCGACCATCAAAGGCTCAGGACTGGAGACTCCATAACAGAACTAGTTTGGAAAATGAGTGGGTGGCAGAAGCAACCTACTGAGGTTTGGTGTGCNGTCATGCTCCCTTGTGCTTTACTCTCTGCTTGTAGGAGTTCAGCTTTTTTATGCTCCANACATAAAGTGAAATTGGGTGGCATTTGTAATCCCTATAAGTTCACATATGATATTTTAAATACTAAGATTTCCTTTTGGAGTTTTGTTTCTTTCTTTTGTTTTGTTTTTCAAGACAGAGTCTCACTGTGTAGCTCTGGCTGGTCTGGAACTCACTATGTAGACCAGGCTGGCCTTGAACTCACAGAGATCCGCCTGCCTCTGCCTCTG
>LZPO01087167.1:511485-532811 GCA_001675575.1 Neotoma lepida | reverse complement strand
TACCTAAAAGTCAGGTAGGTGTTAGTGCAAACACAGAAGAGGACAACAAACGGCTATTTACAGGTTGACTATAGCCCAGGATAATTCAGCTCTGGATCACCAGTGCTCTGGCTCCACGATCACCCAAGTTCTTAACAGTCACTCAGCTCGGTAAACAATTTACACAGGTGTGCCCCGCCCCCAACTTCACTACTGAGAAACTACTCAGCTGAGCTAAAGACTGAGAGGCCTGGGTGAAATACTGTGATGCCTCAGTCTTCAAAGCCTCCACGCTGAGGACAGTAGAGAGCCCCAAAGGAGAAGCCCCTTCATCACAGAGCTGAGCGCACCCTGGCCCAGACACGAACACACTATGGGAGGGGTCAGCTACAGGGAGGAGTTGTGGGTCCAGTCACTGCCCGACACTGACCAGGTAATCCAAGACCAGGTAATCCAAGAGAAGTGAGCCCACGGGTAAATAAGTACACACATAGGCACACCACCACGTTCTGCCCTGTTTGAAAAACAACAATGTGTCCCTCACTTCTGCCGTCCATGGCTGAGCAGTATGTTCTGTGCCAGTGAGACCTTGGAACTCTGGGTAGAGAATCTGGCAAATGTAACTCTAGCTGAGCCCAGCTGACATAGTATATCTCCACTGTGGTTAAGGAAGGGAATGAGGAGTGTCTGGGGAGTACAATTAATTTTCAACAAGATGGTCAAGAAAACATTTACTATTAGTATGACATTTTAGCCAGGCATGGTAGCCGGCATCTGGAACCTCAGACCTGGGGAGGCAGCAGCAGGATAATCAAAAGTTCAAGGTCATCCTTGGCTACACAGTGAGCTCAAATCCAGGCTGGGCTGCATGAAATGTAGCTAATNCCTCCATGCTACCAATACAGTCTTCACCACTTGTCTAAAGCACCACCTTCTCCAAGGAGCACTCCTGACTTCTAGTGTGAGCCAAGTGCCTTCACCTAGGACTGCCAACATATCTCGGTACTCAGTCTGGGAAAGTGTTTAACAATTTGGCTGACATTAGTTAGATNAGTTATAGCTGATTAAACTACATTTGACGAGATCTTGAAGTCCTTTCTAGTANGGTGATACCCATGACAGGTGAGGGTTTTTTTCCTGATAACTCTGTTATACAGATTTAGTTTATATACCATATAAATTAACTCAAACTGGACAATGTACAATGACTCAGTACAATGACAGTTTTTTAACCATAGCCTGAACACGTTTTATGTTGTAAGCTGTAAAAATATATAAAGTAGGATTTCAGCTGATTATGACAAAGCTAATACCTGGAAGAAACCAAGGGCCTCCCAGAGGTCAAACTGAGGCTCAAGGAGTCTTGGTGATATTTGGCTTTTATTAGCTGTTTCCTACTATGAATTTCTCGTGTGCTATTTTAGCTTTTCCATTATTCTTTGGGCACAATTTTCCTTCTACTGAAGGAATATCAGAGATACCTTCTGAGCAGTAACACAGCCAGGATCCCTAATTGTCATTAGCAGCACCTAGCCAGGACCATCCCCGGAGGGACAAAGGTATCTTATCAAAGATACTTCTGTACTCTCTAAGAACAGACTTAAGCATCCAAGGTCAAACTAAACAACACCTGTTTCCTAGGTCAGGTGGATAGCTTTATCTCTTGTGCAATTTTAGCTGAAACCCTTATACTGCCTTACGAACTTTATAGACCCCTAACTACTTCTAGGAATGTAAGTTGAGCACATAAATTCCCCTTTTGATATACTAGCTGGTTATTAGCACTCAGTGTTGATCTCCTCCTGTACCATTCCCCTTTTGGGTTGTGAAAGAAAGCCTGATGGTCACTGCCTGAGGAGAATTCTTACCTGCCTTTATGACCCCATAAGAATTCAAGCCTGGTTACCTTGCCTTAGCTAGGGCACTGCTATTGCATGGATATACAACTGTAAACCTCAGAGACTGGAAGAGGATTTTTGAGAATTTTTACTGGAGAACTTAGAAGTATAAGGACAGAGAGGACTGGAGCANTTGAGGAAACCATGGAAGATGAAGAAGAGCCAGATGGGAAAGTACTGGATGGGTAAGGACGAGACGAGAAGGACCCAGATGAGGCGGAATTAAGAGGAGAGAATTAAGATAGAACTTAGAGGGACAGTAGATAAATACAGAGAGAATTAAGATGAGAACAGAACTGAAGCTGTGTAGATAGAATTCTATCCCAGAGAAATAAAGTAGACAGACATAGAGCTTGGTGTACTTAGAGTCATTTCCCAAAAATAATTCTTGCCGTTTTGTAGTTTCTCTTCTGGGCCCCTGGGAAGTATAATATTAAGGCTGGTNCTTTAATATTATACAAGAGTTTTAGAATTTTCATTATCCACACCCCCACACAAACCCCATAGCATTTAGCTGTCAAAATCCATTTTCTCACAATGTCCCCAGCCCCATGTAGCCAAAATCTCCTGTCTCTACAGAGTTCCTACTGTGAGCATGATGTATAAATGTAATCATGTAATATGTGCCATCTTGTATCTGAATTGTTTCCATTATTGTGTTTTCAACACCCATCCATGTTGTTGGATGTACCAATCCTTCATTTCTTTTTATTGCTAGATAATGTTACTTTATACAGACAGGACAAGTTTTCTGGATCGCTTCATCAATTGATGGGCATTTGAATAATGCTGCTGTGAGTTTTGTTCTTTTTCTTTGAGACAAAGTCTGCATAGCCTGTAGTACCCACGTCGCTAGACCCCCAAGAAGACCACTACAGAGCCATTACCCNATGNAAAACACAGAGGAGTTTGTTTATTGAGATTCCTGGCCAGGGACTTCNTCCCAACTACTCGAGGCAGCGAGAGAGGGAAGAAGCCCCATTCTTTGTTTCAAGTGACTTATATAGAATAGGGTTACGTGTAGAAGATTACATACCAAGGGGCAGGGCTAGGGGTAAGGTTTTTCTAAAAGCATGCAAGGTATCTATAGAGGCATAAATTTTTCATACCCTATGTTCTGTTTTTGCTGAGTTTAGGATATCAGGTCTATTCCCACAGAGTTCAATCTGTGGTCAGTTGAGATTTATGTTGTCTGTATCCTGCTTTGCTGGGCCCAAGATACATACATTTAGGTTTGTTGTTTCAGGTCTGTTTCCACAGAGTTCAACCTGTGGTCAGTAGATACGTTTTAGAAGTGGGAAGGGGGAGGAAGTTGTCTCTTTCTCCTTTCAAGCCCACAATGACCTTGAACTTACTTACAATCATCCCANCTCAACCTCCTGAATCCTGGGGTAACAGGCATGCACCATCAATGCTGGGGTTACAAGCATGCATCAATGCTGTGATTACAGCATGCACCATCAATGCTGGGGTTACAGGCATGCACCATCAATGCTGGGGTTACAGCATGCACCATCAATGCTGGGGTTACAAGCATGCATCAATGCTGTGATTACAGCATGCACCATCAATGCTGGGGTTACAGGCATGCATCAATGCTGGGGTTGCAGGCATGCACCATCAATGCTGTGGTTACAGGCATGCACCATCAATGCTGTGGTTACAGGCATGCACCATCAATGCTGGGGTTACAGGCATGCACCATCAATGCTGCGGTTACAGGCATGCACCATCATGCATAGCTTACAAATTATTTTGTACCAATTTTTATGTGGATACTTGTTTTCATTTCTCAGAATCTACCTTGGAGTATAATCCTGGGTTACATGGTAACCTTGTGGTTAACCTTCTGAATGGACAGGTTACAGCAGATGTATTTTTCCATTACCCTGGTAAAACTGCTTCTCAATGTAGAGGATTGAATCCAGGGCCTTGAGTAGAGTAGGCAAGTGCTCTACTACTAAATCCTCCCCCAATCCCCATGTTCTGGAAGTGGATATCATTTGTCTTAAAGGAGCTCATACAGTGGTTGGCTGGAGATCCCAATGAAAAAATTTTAGACTCCAGTTAGCTGATCCTTTGAAGGACCAGAGTTTATAGCAGACACTGCCCAACTGACACACAAAGGGCTGTAATAACAGCACTCCAGCCAGCAAGATGGCTCAGCAGTTAAGGGCACTTGCCACCAAGCTTTACAGCCTGAGTTTGATCCCTGAGCCCCAACATGGTGGAAGAAGAGAACTTACCACCCCCCACATAAAACAACAATCTACAATGGCACTTAGGTCAGATTTGAGATGAGGTTTGGAATCTGACTTCTACATGATATTACCATTTTCAATTTCTCATCTACTCCACAACTACAACTTAATTTTTTAAATTGTGCATTTAAAATGTGATTTAATTTTCACATTTATTTAGCCATTCAATCTTATGTGATCAATTTACTGTCTATATTTGAATATTTATATATACATGGTAGCTGCAGGCACTATTTTATGGTGTTTAGATGATTTGTAAGATAATCTTTATATATTTATTTATTTAGAATGTATATATGGAGAGCAGAGGCACACTTATAGCACAGCATGAATGTGGAAGTCAGCTTGTGGGTGTCTGTTTTCTCTTTCCACCATGTGGGGCCAGAGGACTGAACTCAGGTCGTCAGGCTATTTGTTGACCTTTTTTCTTTTCTTCCTTTCTTTCCTCTCTCTTTTTCTATCTTTCCTCCTCCACTTCCTCCTCTTCCTCTTCATCTCATGTGACCTGAAGCTGGCCTCAAACTCTGTAGCTGAGGATTACCTTGAATTTCTGATCCTCCTGCCTCTACTTCCTGAATGCTAGGACTACAGGCTTGTACCACTATCCTCAGTTTTAGTGACACTTGGGATCGAATCTAGGGCTTTGCACATAATAGGTAATTTGCTAACTTCGTTATATCCCCTATTTGTGTTAACTGTCAACTTGACAGAATACAGAATCNTTCTAGGGGGTTATCTGGATTATATTGAGGTGGGAGGACCTGGCCACTATGGTGGCATCATTCCTTGTCTAGGATCCTGAACTACACATAGAGAAAGAGAACTGAGTGACAGCATACCTTCATCCCTTTCTGTTTCCTGACTGCGGATGCGATGTGACCAGCTACTTCATTCTCCGGCTGCCTTGACTCCCCTGCCAAAATGGACTGTACCCTTGAACTGTGAGCCAGAATAAATCTGTTCTTCCTTAAGTTGCTTTTGTCAGGATGTCTTGGCACAGCAATAGAAAAAGACACTAAGACACCCTAGATGATTTTTTAGAATAAAATATTGTTTCTATTCTTTTATAAACATAGCTTGCATATTTCCAAGTTTATACTACCCAGGTCACTGTCTCAGTCAAAGATCTTCTTTTCTGCTAAGGTAAAGGACACACACTCTTTGGGCTTGCCTCCTAGGCACCATGTGCATCTCCTATGGCCCTCTGTTGTGGTATTCAAATCTGCTGGGAAGACCGAAGACTTAGACTCAATTCAAATTTAGATTAAATGAATTTATTCTTACTGCTAACCAAGGATGCCAGCCTTAGAGCCAAACAGCATGCTGTGTGGAA
Organism: Neotoma lepida; assembly: GCA_001675575.1. NCBI lineage: Eukaryota > Metazoa > Chordata > Mammalia > Rodentia > Cricetidae > Neotoma > Neotoma lepida. The sequence continues at coordinate 527,340 of LZPO01087167.1, read as the reverse complement.
GAGGGGTAAGGTGGGATTTTAAGGACATCAGAAAGGTGTGTATTACATTATCTATGGAACCCACACACAGCTGGGCAGGAAAATTGTTTTACTTCTCAGTGTTTTCATTTTTTCTTGATATATAGTAATAAAAAGACCATTTCATCCCATAGCAGGAAGCAAGTTTTGTAGAAGCAAAGACAGCTGCTAACGCCTCAGCCCATTATCCCATTCTTATCTCACCTGCAGGCCACTAGGATCTCCCAGGCAGTCCAGAACCCTTAAGGGATGCCTGGCTCTGTATTAAGTTTCTTTAGCCAACGTGGGGGAACCTGTGTACATTATTACTCTGGTCTGAGCACTCTAATGACTGGGATAGAGGGGTTCTTTTCTGAGCAGACAATAGCACAGTGCCATCAGGTCAGGGCTGGCTATCATGTCCCCACATCTCCACACCCCCGATGAATATCTACCCTGCTCACCTTCTTCCTGAATCTGTCTCCTGGCCCCAGATACCAGGATACTTCTCCCTCCTGTTGTCATCTGCGTAAGCTTCTCCTGTCGGTCCAGGCCAGTGCAACCCCTTCTATGAAGCCTTCCTCCCTCTGAGATTCCGTAGCCTTTATTTTTGCCATTCAAGTTGGATGTGTAGTTGGAAACTTGTCTATCTACTTACTAACATAAAAGCCTGGAAGTATACACCTGTAAAATCCTAGCACTGAGGAAGTAGAAGCAGGAGGATCCGATCGAGAGCTCTAGGTCATTCTTGACTACACAGAGAATTTGTGGCCAGCCTTGATGAGGCCATGTGTCACACAGATAAATGAATATTAATAAAAAGCTGGCAAAATGGATGGAAGTTTGCTCTGAGAAGAGGACAGGGTACAGGCATGTTCTTTTCCCTTCCCTTGCCCCTGTGACCCGCCACACTGTGTTTTCACTCCGATACCAGTTCCTCATCTCCCATTTCCAGACACCTTTCTCCATTTCCCTTCAATTCAGTCAGCCAACATCTATTATTGAGCACCTGCTATGTGTGAGTCATGAATGAAAATACTGGTTTCCTGACTTACCAGTAGAGGGTATATATGTATATTGTTATGAATTACAGATAGATCTCCAAAACTATACACTTTTATAAACAGCTCTGAAGTTTGACAGCACCTACCTTAGGTGGGAACTGAAAGGTTAACTAGCCTGTAATAGCATAGCAGGTAGGTGTGCAGCCAGTGAGGTTGTGTGTGTGTGTGTGTGTGTGTGTCTGTGTGTGATATCATACTGTTCTACAAGGAAAATAAAATGAGAGATGGATACAAGTACATAAACTGTAGTCTTTCCTCCTTTTTCCATTGACTCTGGCTAGATTCCAAAACTACTGGGTCTCTGAATGCCCTGTCATGTCATAGATCTAAGCTGCCATCTAGTGGCTCCTACATGTATATAACCAGTCTGCGGTGGGAGGCTTGGCTTCAATGTGAAGCCACATTCCTTTTTCCCTCTACATTCTACTCCTTCCACACTCCCTGAAATTTAGAAATAATGCATCTCATATATGACAGGAGAAGACTTGAAATACATGCTTCCTTCTGCATCACCAGTTTTCCTGTAAGAATCATGAAAACGGGTTACAATACTTCATATTTTTCAAGAAAAGAAGTGCCCCCAAGACCTCCAAAACAGCAGGAACGCACACACAGTATTGACAAAGACTCATTATTCCACAGGCAATTCCAGATTCCTTTCATGTGCACTTCCTGGGCAGCTGTGAGTCAATCTCATGTGAGACTATGCGACAATTATAATCACAAAGGAGACCTGGGACAAAATGCTCATGTCTCTCTGAAAGGGTGAGTGGTATCTTCTAGAAACATCCAGGCTGAGACTCAAACAAGAAAGTCAGCAGGCCAATGATGGGAGTAGGGCAGATCTTCAAGGAGAGGAGAAAGCCAGGCTATTTTGGTGAGAAAGCACATACACACATACATGACAGACACACACACACACAATTCTGGAACTCTGTCCCAAGTTCCACAAATCCAAACAACCACGCTTTTAAGAATACATTTAAGGGCTGGAGAGATGGCTCAAAGGTTAAAAGCAGTGGCTGCTCTTCCAGAGGTCCTGAGTTCAATTCCAGCAACCACATGGTGGCTCACAACCATCTAAGATGAGGTCTGGTGCCCTCTTCTGGCGTGCAGGCATACATGCAGGCACAACACTGTACACACACTCAATAAGTAAATTTGAAAAAACAATGTTTATAAAAAAAAGAATGCATTTAAATGTTCTTAGGGGAACCTCCTTTTTTATTTTCTTCCAAACAAAATCTTGTACTAGGACTGGGGAGATGGTTCACTGGTTAAGAGCACTTGCTGCTCTTTCAGAGGATTTGGTTTCTAGCACCCACATCATGTGGCTTGCAACCACCTGTAATTCCAGCTCTAGTGACATCTAATGCCTTCTTCTGGCTCCTCAGGCACCTGCACTCATGTGGGCATTACCACCCTTCCCATGTACACACAGTCTAGATGCCATCCATATCTACACGCAGATACACAAAACCCTACATAACTAAAATTAATAAACTTTTTTTTTTTGAGACAGAGTTTCTCTATGTATCGCCTGCCTTTGCCTCTTGAGTTCTGGATTAAAGGCATGTGCCACCACCACCTGGCTATAAAAACAAACTTTAAAAAAAAATCTTACATTGACCCATAAAAGATTTTTGAGATAAAGCTTGGCCAGTGGCAGAATTGCCCAGCATTAGCTCTCTTTAATACAGTTCTTCCATTTCAAAATTACTTTTTTCGCTTTAAATTTGTGTTGTTTTTGAAAAAGGAATGTAGCCCAGGCCAGTCTCAAACTTTCTGTAGCCAAGGAAAACCTTGAGTCCCTCCTGATCCTCACATGCCTCCTCACTCAGCTTTATTCAGGCTGGAGATCAACCCAGGACCTCCAGCATGCTAGACAAGCAGTCTATCAACTGAGGTGCATCTCCAGCCCTCAAAATTAGCAATTCTAAAGCAACATTTGGCATTTTTGTAGCTCACCTATCCTTGAAACTGTACTGTGCTGTGGAATGTCTTTCTGTACACTGTGAATATGTGTTGCTCTGATTGGTTGATAAAGCTGCATTGGCCTATGGCAGGGCAGGATGGAGCCAGGCGGAAAAGTCCAAGAGAGAAAGTGAAAGGAGAAAGGAGAGGAAGAGGAGACGCCAGCCTCTGCTGAAGGAGCAGACCGGTAACACCACGACCACATGACAACTTATAGATTAATAGAAATGGGCTAAGTTATAAGAGCTAGCCAGCAAGAAGCTTGAGCCATAGGCCATTCAATTCATAATTAATATAAGCATCTGAGTGATTATTTTATAAGCGGCTGCAGGACAACGGGGCTGGCAGGACCATAGGGCCAGGCGGGACCAGAGAAATCTTCTGGCTACAGGACTGAACATGGCTATAGTGACATCTCCAAGGAACTATTGAAAATACAGTTAAGTGTCTCACAGGGAAGGCAAAAAGAGAGAAGGAAGGGGGTCCTGTTTTCTCCCATTCTGATTACATGTTCACAACCTAGCTCAGAGAAGGATCATTCCTGGAGAACTTCAGAAACCCTATAGAACATCGTTGGCCACACTGTGACAGGTGTTATCTCCATAGTAATTAACAAAGGGCATCCCACAAAAAATGTTTTAAATGCATCTAAACTGTAGATTTAGACACATAACAAATCAATTCAGACTTTTCAGTAGATTTATGAATCTTATATTTGTCAATCCTTAAAAATGATCTACACAGGCCTGGGAGTGTAGTTCCACAGTAGAGCACCCTCAGTGTGCAAGTGCACTGTTCAGTGTGATACAGCACATGCTTTCCATGCACAACCTCTGCCTTCCAAGTGCTGACCTTCTTAAAGACAAGATCTTGAGAACTGGCTGGTCTCCACCTCCCCAGTGCTGGGATTAGACATGCCCAGAAAAGTCTGATACATTTAGAGGGATGGGAGGTTGAAACAGGATCTAATTACATAGCTGTTCTTGACCTTACAGCAATCCTTGTCTCAGCTTCCCCAGAATTTATCACACTCTTCAATATCCCTCATACAAGGGCTTGAAGTATACCCTAGCAGTAGAGCACGTACTTCAGTCCCCAGAACAACAAAAACACAGAAACATACTGCAACCTTGTATTGCAGTTTGGTGCCTTAGCGGGAATGAAAGTCACACATCTTTTACCAGTGAGGATAGTGTGATGGTTGGCCTCTCTCAAGCCTTTGACAGGCAAGTGCAGTTTGTGTGGAGGGCTGTTAATTCCCCTTTTCACAAGGCCCTTGTATCTGCCATTAAAAAATATATATGAAGTGTTTGCATGCCACAGTACTGTGGAGGTCAGGGGATAACTTTGTGGAAGTTGTTCTCTCCACCCTGTGGTTCCAGGGATCAAACTGAAGTTGCCAAACTTTGTCAGAAAGGGCTTTGTAATTACCCACTGAGCCTTCCCACTGACCCTCTAGCCCTTTTACTCTCTAATCTATGACCTCTTTTTAATTTAAAAATTTATGGCTGGGCGGTGGTGGCTCACGCCTTTAATCCCAGCACTCTGGAGGCAGAGGCAGGTGGATCTCTGTGAGTTCGAGGCCAGCCTGGGCTACTGAATGAGTTTCAGGAAAGACGCCAAAGCTACAGAGAGAAACCCTGTCTCGGAAAAAAAAAAAAAAAAAAAAAAAATTGTGAGGCTGGGTGGTGGTGGCACACACCTTTAATCCCAGCAGAAGCAGGCTGATCTCTGAGGGTTTGAGGCCAGCCTGGTATACAGATCCTGTCCGGAAGAGGATCCAACCAAAGCTACACAGAGAAACACTGTCTCGAAAAATCTAAAAATAAATAAATAAATAAAAGATTTGTATGAGTGTTCTGCTTGCAATATGTGTAACATGTGCAGATACCCTGGAACTGGAGTTATGGATAGTTATGAACCGAATCCAGGTCATCTGTAGGAGCAAGTGGTTAACTAATGAGCCATCTCTCCAGCTTATCTGACCTCTATGCTTGGTCTCCATTCTCCTTTCCCCAATCCTGTACTGCAGAACTGAAACTACACAATNGGTAGCGTCATACATATATACACCTCCACTACAAACTGCACATGGATGTATCTGGGTGTATCCTAAGACACATCTTTTCTACATAAGCTACAACAGCATCCCTTTGATGGGAGTCTATTTGAATACAAGACCTACAATATAGGAGGCATGGTTCACTGAAGACAGCGATCTTTACCAAGCAACCCAACATAAAGATGACAATATGTATGCAAAATATTCTTAGAGCCCTATCTTGCCTACAGGTGATTCCTCCACATTAAAGGTGTCAACCAGCTGACTTTTTGATTGACTGCTAATAGGACTTGAAATATCTTGCTGTATGGACATTTTATGAAATGGTTTTATGCAGATGTTTAACACTGGAAATACATAAAAACAAAATTTTATACATTCAACCCAACGTACAGTAGTATCAGCACAATAGCCTGTCAACTTTTTCAAGTGCAAAATAATGGGAAATCTCCTGCGTCTTTTGCAGGATCTTAAGAGACCTAAAAATGTTTATCTAAGGACAAATTTTAATTAAGACACACAAGTAAGAGAAAACCATTTTTAATTGAAAAAAATAAAGCAATACATCTCAAATAACACCATATTTAACAACATAAACTAAATTGTAAGGAGAAATACCTTTCTTAACTGGTACTGTGAAACTGATGCATCAGCATATTGCTACATACAGCTTCTCTCCTTTATCTTGACAGCTACAAAGACTAAATAAAGTAGGATATCTCTCCCCCCCCCCAGGAATTAAATTATAAACCTATCTATCCCTGTTCTTATTCCACTGACAAAAAGAAGAATTTAAAAGTTTTTTCCATAGTCAGGAGTTCGGAGAGGGGGGTGATAATTCTTATAAAAAAGCTATTAATATTTAACTCATCCACAAGACTTCAAAACAGGATTTCATAACGGCCTCTAGTACAAGTTCCCTTTAAAGAAGTTTGCACATCCCAGGATGGTTTACGGACACACTGGCTCAATTAAACTTTAAAAGTATCAAAGTTATTGCTTTAGCTGGAAGAACTGTGGACAGAAGTCTCCTTTTAAAGAGGTCATTATACAGATGTTCCTAAAATTTCTGTATGTCAACTGAAAGTGCTAGAAAACAGCAAACATCACACTCAAGAAAGGACAGAAAGGAGGCATTAAGATGTATGGCTTTTTGTGTGTTTGACTATATTACTACACATAAATAAAGTCATTACTGTTTAACTGAAAAAGGTTTTTACAAAATGCATGTTCAAAATTAACATTTTTATTAAATCAAGTTAAAAAATGTTCATTGTAGAAAAGTCAACAAAGGTATTAAGAAAATCAAAATATACCTTTTTTTACAATATCTGTATATATTAGCAGCAAACTACTTCAGAGATTTTCTTTTGAGTTTAGTTATTTTAAAGAAAGTGTAACTGTGTATGTTAGCATGGAATGTCAGGAATTCACTCTTCACCCTATACTCTGTGACTTGGCCTCTTCTACAATACTTTACACCAAAGACTAAGAACAAACTTGGTTTTGACTAAAATGTAGTGAAACAGTAGCTGGTAAAACCTCCCTCACTACATCACCTATGCATTATTTTCAAAANTAACTAATGAGCACCATATAACAGACTTTTCAGGTGTAATAACAGCAAACTGTACCACTTAGTATTTGGCTTACTGTTTAAAAAATCTGGTAACATACAAAATTTTAATCAAATGAGATAAATACTTCAATCCTATATTGCTTGCTCATTATTAAAACTCTTAATAGAAATTCTATACATAACCTAACAAACTCTAGGTAAAGATATATATGTGTATAGATACATGCAAAACTGTATGTATGTATATCCACATACATCTTCAACTTTGGATTTTTAAAAAACTAATTTAACTGTAATATATCATCACGGACTGAAAGTTTTATCAGCTAGTGAGAAATACTGACTACAAAGAACTGTCATACAACTCATTTTAGGCTTACAAATTACTCAAGCTAGAGTGAAATAACAAACTAACCACCAAAGAAAACTTTTTTCTCTTCCCTTGATATGTTCACCTAATAGCAAGAGAAGAAATGTTTGTACAATACGCTTTCAAAGTCAAAATTATTATAGAAATTTCACTAGTCTTCAAAAATACAAAACATTACATAAATACAATTTTCTTATTGTTGAATTCCTCAGCTAGAATCTATACTTTAAAAAATCCCTTTGGATTATCCCACGTAACACTTCAAGTTTCCATTCTGCAGCTCTGACAAATGGCTCAGGTTTATTATTTTTATAGGAATCACATCTTTCAGAATTTGCTGTTATCTTTGTAATAAAGTACTGTTACCTCTGTACTAAAGTAAATAGAAACTGAATCAAATATCAAAAACAACTTAATGAAACATTCAGAATATATATATAATACAAGGAAGAAAAGACAACAGGAATTCCCTTTTCACCACACAAGTACAATACAACCTTTTCCATGCTGTTAAAGTAACTGTCTAGAGAATAGAGTTAAGAGTGGCTCACCTTTATTTTCAATTAAAAACCTAATACAGTAGACGGAATTATTATTTTTATTAATATGCACAGCAAATTATTCAAACGGTGACTTCATGTTGTCTTCCCCTTAAAGATGGCACTTTTAGGTACAAGGATGCAGAAATGTGTACTCAAATTAGATGTTTACTTGAAAAGATTCTTCTACAGCAGTTTGATACTGGGTTTCCTCATCTAGCTGAAGATTCTAAATAAAAAAAAAAATATGTCAACAGGAAAATAGTCAACTATTCAATTTTACCTGATGCATTACACATCTTCACATTCATTTGCATACAAGGGAGTTTATGTACAGTATGATTTAAAATACAAAATTAAGCTGAGCACCATGGTGTGTGCCATATTCTCAGCCACTCAGGACCGTGAGGCAGGAGGATATCTAGAGCCCAGGGGTTTGAAACCAGTATGGACATAATGGGACCTCATCTCAAAAATTAGCAAAATATAAGGTTTCAATACATGAACTTTAAAAATTAAATTCAGCTATAATTATTTAGTAATAAGCAATAACTGCTCTGCTCAGCAGAGAATAAACTTTATACTGACCAAAATTATAGTTAATTAAAACTAGTAATATGATACATTTGTATCATTTCTAGAAAAGATTTCTAGGTTTTGAAGAGAAACTAGTTTTAAGATAAGCATTTACCAAATTAACAGTTCTTAACCACAGCATGAAACTAAGTAACTGTAGCTCAGTCACCTTTAAATTATAAACTGACTAGGGCTTACTACCTGGGTAAAGAACTGTTTAGAACACACTGAGTCCTGACCCACCAACCAAACAAAGAACAGCAACAACAGAAACCCTACTCTCGCTTTAACAACGCTATTTGCTGTCAATTTATACTCCATTGATTAGCTTTAAAAGATATCAAGTCTTCTACTTGACAACTGAGATAGTTTTCTATGGCAAGGTAAAACAAAGAATTAGATTAAAAATAGTTGACAGGGGGCTGGAGAGATGGCTCAGAGGTTAAGAGCACTGACTCTTCTTCCAGGGGTCCTAAGTTCAATTCCCAGCAACCACATGGTGGTTCACAACCATCTATAATGAGATCTGTATACATAAAATAAATAAATCTTTAAAAAAAAAAAAGTTGACAAAACCTATTTTGCTCTTCCAATATAGCCCTCCAGACACAATACCTGCTCTTAAAACAGAAATTTAAAAATAATATACAATTACTTGCTAAAATCACTAAAGCAGCACATGTGAATTTTACATACATTTAAATTATTCTGAAATAAGACTAAAATTGCAAATTCCATAAAATGAAAATTATGCATGCCTGTATTTACCTGAATAGGAAAANGACCATCAGCTATTCTTTATTGGGATTGTCTGTTAAATAAGATCTTAACTACACAAAGCCGAATAAAGTACAATTAATGAAGTAAAATCATCACATCTTTTTAAATTATCATGAATATGAAAAGTAGAAATTGACCCATTTTGGTTTGAAGGGCCTTTGTTTCCTTTCCTAAGTAGACAACCTGGTTTTTGGTGGGTTTCTTTGCTTTGGTTTGTTAATATGCCTCATATGCTAACAACTTCCTCTATATTTGAAACACATCCTCCCACATAGGNTGTACCAATTATTTTTTCAAGCAGGTATAATTTTCTCTTACTTCTAGGCAATTTTTACTTAAACTTTCATTTTGCTATTAAGGGGCTTATTTTTCTAGTAATTATCTCTCTAGTACAAACAATAAATTCAATTTTCAGAATTTCATGAAGCTTAACAATTTTACTACTAAAAATACAGCAACATGCTCTTTATCCAAGTAGTCTGATTCCACAACTTGCCTGAAAACTCAAATTTAGATTGAAAAAGTTAATTTAACTTTCTTAATCTAGAAGAACTCACTTACCACAAATTCTCCATAATCAAACTGATGTCTTTGATTTAGATGACTAACGAAATTTCTAGTAATCTGGCTAGGATCTCCCCAAGGAAGAGACACACAAATAGGACATGTCTATGAGAAACAGATTGTTTTAAATAAAAAAATAACAAAAATGATGAAACATTATATAATTGAGAGCATTAAAATACAAGCTCATGTTACTGACAACATCAGGTATACTTCATTGTGCTTCATTCTGCTGCATTTTGCAGATATTACATTTCTTTCAAAATTCAAAGTTTGTGCCAACCCAGTGTCAAGTAAGTTTATTTGGCACCATTGTTCCAACAGCTCAAATGATCAATCTGTTTAGCAATGAAGCATTTAACTCAGATAATGTATATGCTTTAGACAGTACTATTGCATACAGTATAGAAACAGTATAGTCAAGTGTACCTTTTATATGCACTGAAAAATCAAGAGGTGTAGCTCAATTCACATCAAATTTTTATTTTATTTTTTGGTTTTTTGAGACAGGGTCTCTCTAATGTAGTCCTGGCTATCCTGGAGCTTGCTATGTAGACCAGGCTGGCCTCAAATTCACTGAGATCCTCCTGCCTCTGCCTCCCAAGTACTGGGATTAAAGTCATGCACCAGCACACCCAGCTCTCACATCAATATTTGCTTTAATACTGTGATCTGTACTCAAACCTACAGTGTCTCTAAGGTTTGCCTGCACATGAATACAAAAAGCGCTGGACAGTATGAAGAGATTGAGACAGGGTCTCACTATGTAGCCCAGGCTGCCTTGAACTTGTGATCCTTCTGTCTAAGCTTCCCAAGTCCTGGGACTGCAGACATGTGCCACCATGTGCATGCAGCTCTTGAAATGCTATTCTAAGAGCCAAATCCCATGACTAGATCATTTCCCAAGCAGATTACCTTAGATAAATGACACTATTAATAGTAAGAGAGACCATGGATATTCTATTATTTAAACAGAAACACCACATGCAGCCTATACTAACATCAATGCAATGACAGTTTTCATTTAACTATCTACAACATGTGCAACATATAGTCTCACTTGATCTAATTAATAACCATTATAGAACTATTATTAGCTTGATTTCACTTNNATGTAAGATGAAAATGGAGTGAATTATAAAGTTTAAACTGCATCCTCAAAGTTTTAATGAAGTACATTTTTTTAAAATGACACAAAAAGAAACTAACTGGATTCTAGCCGAAGCTGATAATGCACAGAGTATCATGCAGACAAGAATACAAATCAAATAATTCAATGTAAAACCAAGCATGATGTCTTAAGTATGAAGATTTCCCACATACCTCTTTGGCACTGTATTTGCTTATTTTAACTCCTTCCCTTCTAATGAATGGTTGCAGGAATTGAAAGGAATTCTCAATAGTTACTCGGGCATTTTTTTTTAAACATTTTTCTACCATATTCGCTAAAAGTATCTTAAGACTGGCTGTAATTATTAATATATTTTACTCCTTATTTTTGAAGAAGCTGGTTGTAGTAGCTCAAACTTGTAGTCCCTAATCTATTGTAGTCTGGTCTACATTACCTCAGGTTATCATTTTCCTTTATATAAGGTAATAAAATTTTAGATGTCTCATTTTGCGTCACAGTCAATCATTAGCAAAAATACACTGTATTAACAACTTAAATTCAAATTTCAATCAACAACCTTCTCCTATGTATGTAGAGAAATATATAGAACCACCTCCTCCTGAAGCTGAGGCAGAAAGAACACAAATGCAAGGTCATGAGACCCCATCACAAAATTTTGTTAGAAAAAATGTAAAAGGCCGGAGATATACTTTAATGGTAGGATGCTTGTGGGGCAAGTGTAGAGCCCCAGTTAAAGCCCCAGTACAGGNCAGGAGTAAGGGAAGGGAGATGAAAGATATTTTCCAACTTACTATCTTCTCTTCCATTGTCTAGTTAAAACTCATCTAACTATGAAAGGTATGTTCAATCTGAGTTCCCCTAGGATCATTAACATAATGTTGGAACCCTGTAATCTACATAAATTTACCCTAAAAATGACATCAAAAAAGAAATATGCATCAAAATAAAAATATAGTATGACTTTTTTCCTTCTTGCTTTACACATTCATATAAATTCTCCAAAGATAGAATTAAAAATATCTATTGATTTTATTATCTGGTTTTTGAGACAAAGTCTCACTGTATAGCTCTGGCCAGCCTGGAACTGTTCTCCAGAATAGGAGTAAAAGCATTCACCACCATGCCTAGCCCAGTTTTATTCTTATATATAGGTACTGTCTTCTACAACAGATTCATGTCCTCTGCATCCAGCAGAATAAACTGAAAGGACCCAATAGAATTAGGCTCTGCCACTACACAGAAATGACTCCCTAGTTCACATCTGATTCTTTCCTAGAGTAGTCTACATTACCTCACAGTAACTATCTTTCTTTACATGAAACAATCAAATTTTAAATATCTCATTTTTTGCATCACAATCAATCACTTCTTAAAACTTTTAAATCCAAATTTAAATAAAGAACCTTCCCCTTTCTATACATGAAGAAAGATTCATGGAACCACATGCTTTAAACAAAAGATTCTTTTGAATATATGTACTCACCACAGGAACTATCTGAAATAGATGGTTACTATTACAGTGATCCAATAAACGCTGTCTGGTGAAATTTGACTCTTGACATAAGGGACACTTAAAGGTGGGATGTCCAGAAGAACTACAAGGCAATTCAAATGAGAAATACTGAAATTCAAAACCATCAACATAAAAACTGATGCACCGTTTTTTGATGCACTGTTGTGAATTATTATGTTTTAAGTCATAGTTATGAGATTATTCAACAAGTGATTCAGAGTAGAATCTCTCTTACAGTCTCATTTTATACAGTACTAGTGTTTATCATTTCAGTCCATTTTTTCCCAAGGGAGGAAAAGCTAAGTATGACAGTCCATGCCTATAATTCTTAGAACTCAGAAGGCTAAAGCAGCAAGATCATGAGTTGAAGACCAGCCTCATCTATCTAATGAAACCCATCTCCAAACAATTACAAACAAAATACAGGACCATGGTTAAGCAGTTAAGTCCAAATGTAATTGTAATCATTCATGTGGTGCCAGAAGTCACTGTATGTCCCTTCAAGTTTCTAACTGTCCTACAGTTTACCACATTTTAGAAAGCTCCTATGTAGGAATTTAAAACTTTACAGACTCCATGGATCAGTGAAATGGCTCCACAAGTGAAGGCACAAGTAGTTATCTGACTGTACAGCAGCATGTGCTTCACTACCCTCCCAAAGCACACAAAATAAATAAGACCGTTAAAAAAGGATTTCCATCAAATTCTAACTTTAATCTATTCCAGGTTAAGAATCTAACATAAAATTCACAGAAAAAGCAAAAAGGCAGACTAAAATGTGTAGTGATTTGAATAACAATGGCCCCCATTTGTCAGAACTGTTTGAGAAGGATTAGCAAGTATGGTCTTGTTGGAAGTGTGTCACTGGGCAGACTTTGAGGTTTCAAAAAACTGACACCATTTGCAGAGTGCTTTCTGCTTCCTCCTTGTGTAACAAGATGTATCTGCTCCAGCTGCCAATCACCGGGCCTCATACCACCATCATGAACTCTAATCTAGAAATGTAAACCCCAAATAAACCCTATCTTCTGTAAGTTGCACTGGTCATGATGTTTTACCACAGTAACAGAAACCCTAAGACAAAGAGGTTCAAAGCAATCGAAGAATCAAACATTACAAGTTCAACATTGACACTTTTGCCTGAATCATGCATGGAAGAAACCTGATCAGGAAAATAGATAAGNTCTTACATAATCCTGAAAGCAACAACTATTTAAGCACTGTTTCTGAATCATTAACTTCTAGCACTATAGTTAGTGGTTTAACTGAATAAATGTTTATTTTAAAAATACAGTAACTGGGCTGGAGAGATGGCTCAGCAATTAAGGGGCATTTGCCACCTAACCTGAAATACTGAGTTAAGTCCTCAGGACTCTTTTATGGTAGAAAGAACCAACTCCTGCATGCTATGCTCTAGATCTCTATATGTGTAATGTGGCATGCACATGAGCACACACACACAACACACACACAAAAAAACCACACAAAATAATGAAAAAAATTAATAATAAAAATCTACTAACCAATCTATTGTCATAACCTACATGCCTGTAACTCTAAGCACTCTAAAGGCTTAGGCAAGAGGATCATGAATTTAGGGCCAGCCTAAGCTATACAACAAAATTCTGTCTCAGAAAATAAATGCTCAATCCCTGAGTTAAATTCTTACTACCACAAATAATAATCACCTTCTATATTATTCAACAATATTATTTACTAATGTAGAATTTTTAAAAATTTACCTTGTATTCTCTTGGTAAGTTTCTGTGTTATCAGATGCAGATGTTTCACTCCTATTACTTAAGAAGCACAAGGGGGGGAAAGAGTTAATACCCCAAATAATAAAATACATCAGGACTTCATTAATGCAAACTGTTTAATGAAGATGACCAGACTGAACTTTAGGGGCTGGAGAGATGAAATGGCTCAGCAGTTAATACTTTTGGTCTTCATAGGCACCAGGCACACATCTGGTATACATGCAGGAAAAACACTCATCCACATTAAAGAAGGAAAAAAAAGTGTGAACTTCAAGTAGTCTTCTTTTTCCCTTTCCTGAGACAGTGTTTCTCGGGGTATCCCTGGCTGTCCTGGAACTCACTCTGTAGAGCAGACTGGCCTCAAACTCACAGAGCTCTGCCTGCCTCTGCCTCCCAAGTGCTGGGAATAAAGGCACGCGCCACCACCGCCCGGCTATAGTAGTCTTAAAATACAAAATATTCCTGATATTCATGGCACTACTTTCAAAATCAAGTAAGACTGTTTAAGTTCTTCTTCATTCATGTATTTATGTTTTTTAAAATAGATGATTACAGCAGGGCATAGTGGCATACACTTATAATGTCACCACTCAGGAGGCTGAGGCAGGAGGAAAAATAGGTTTGAGGCCAGCCTGAACTACAAAAACAAACAAACAAACAAAAAACCAGCCAGGCATGGTGACACACACCTTTAATCCCAGTATTTGGGAGGCAGAGAGAGAAACAGGTGCATCTCTGAGTTTTAGGCATCCCGGGATACAAAGAGAATTCCAGGCCAGCCACTACTGCAGAGTAAGACCCTATCTCAAAACAACAAAAAACCCACAAAAATAAAACCTTTTACAATATTCAGGTACAAGTATAAAGTAGAGAACACAGAATTTTAATTACATAAAATCATTTTCCTCAACTAGTTATGTTCTTTGGGGTGATGAGGTAAAGTGAGGGCAAGGACAGGGTCTAGAAATTAGCCCAGGCTGGCTTCAAACTCCTCATTCTCCTGCTTCATACTCAGGCATGTGCTATCACATTTGGCCCTTGCTAATTTTTTAACATGCAGGGTGTTTTGCCTNCATGTAAGTCTATGCAGTGCATACATGCAGTGCCTGCAGAGGCCAGGAAAGGGTGTAGGATCCCCTGTATCTGAAGTTACAGATGGTGGTGAACCCCCAAGTAGATGCTGAGATTGGAACTCAGGTCCTATGAAAGCACAGCCAATGCTCTACTAACTACTAAGCCATCTCTCCAATGCTCCTTGTTAAATTTTTAAACCCTTGGGTGAGCTAAAATATTTGTGAACCTTTGTCATGTAGCTAGGATATGGTAAAGACTGTGGCTTCCAAAGGGGAGTAGGTTTCACCAAATATTTGAACTTTTTAATGATTATAATTTATTTCCAAAAAAGAAACTAGGCTTCATTAGCACACTTCTTTAATATACAGACTATCCTGACATATTTACTTGTACCCTATGCCAGAAAAGTCAGTGTCATATGGAATATTAGAAGAAGGGGCATTCCATNTAAGAACTGTAACTAACATGCTACAGAATTTCACTGATGTTGTCAATGTTGTAAAAACAAATACTTATAGGCTTTGGGGCTTCTTTTCCAGCTCATTAGCCTACTTCTACCATGGGGAAACACCTTTTTTCTTTCAGAGATTTGTATTATTTTTTATTATATGAGTGTGTCGGTATATGAGAATGCAGGAGCTCAGAGGCCAGAGACATCAGGCTCCAGACATGATGGATGGTTGTGACCTGCCTGATGTGGGTGCTAGGAATCAAAATACATCTGGAAGTGCAAGAAGTACCCCGCCCCCCCTCCAAAGAAAACATTTCTCTTGCCAGGCATCACAATACCTATAATCCTAGTATTCAGAAGCCAGCTCCATCGGTTCAAAGCCTACTCAAAGCTACCTAGTAGTCACACGGGAAGACCCTG
>LZPO01087167.1:475811-496506 GCA_001675575.1 Neotoma lepida | reverse complement strand
TCAGCACCCACATGGCAGCTCAGAGTCATCTGCAACTCCAGTTCTAAAGGATCTGAATTCCTCTTCTGGCCTCCATGCGCACTGAACATGGAGGTGCACAGGTATCCATGCAGACAAAACATTCAGAAAAGAAAAATAAAATTGCAAAGAAAAAATATTTTTTTTTAAAAAAAGACTCTAGCCAGGCGGTGATGGTGCACGCCTTTAATCCCAGCACTTGGGAGGCAGAGGCAGGCTGATCTCTGAGTTAGAGGCCAGCCTGGTCTACAGAGTGAGTTATAGGACAGCCAGGGCTACCCAGAGAAACCCTGTATCAAAAAAACAAAAAACAAACGAAAAAGATAGTAGTTGGGTCTCTTCTGCAGTTCATGACCTTCATGGTCCTTGTCACTGTAAAGTAGAAACATTGGCAGGATACTGGTCTGGACAGAGCACACCAGGCTAACATAGACTAACATAGAGTCAGCCAAAGTCCTGTGCCATCAAACTTGAAACTTAAGTTATCAGTCCTTGGTCAAAATCAGGACGGAAAGTGAGAAATAGTCAAATTCTCATATAACCCAGTTTTAGCCAGTCTAGGGAAGTCTCCGAGCTTTAACCTTCAGAGGGAAACTACCCCAACAGACTGGAATCCTCGTTGTTCTAATCCTGCTGTCCTCAACCCACTTCTGTTTGTGTGGCCAGACTCCTCTACTCACAGTAACACTGCTTTACTTTATGGAATGGGGTGTTGTGGATTTCACAAATTGCAAATAAAATCCCATTGAGATTTCAAAATTGATAATTTTTCTAGTAGCACTGTTAGGTATTTTTGCAGATGCAATGGGTTTTATCGTCAACCAATTTCACTCTAATAGTTATCAAAGTAATGATTCAAAGAGTAGCTGGAGGAACAAAGCATGCTATTTGATGAAGTATTACATTTTACATTAATAGTGAATATGAGGGTAGAAAGTGGAAGGATTAGAATCTACCNATTCCTGGAAAACCTCGAGGAGTCTCAATGTGCATGATAAAGCAAGGAGGAAATCCTAATCAGCATGTGAGAGGCTGAAGGAGTGCGAGAGTTCAAGGTCAACCTGGACTACATAAAAGGCCCTATCTCAGTCAAAAAAGAAAACTGTAGAGGTGGGAGGGTGGGGTTCTAGAATAGCTGGTTCCTTCTACCAGGATATAAGTGCTCGTATTCTTGTCCTTTTTGCTCCCTACCGTCGAGTACAGTAGAAGTGGAAGCAAGCAGGAAAGCTAATATTAGCTTGAGATTTCCTGGGAGGGGAAAGAAGGTGATAGGAGGCACATGCTAGCTTCTCAAAGTCCCATAGAAGTTTTTCAGATGCCCAGTGTCACTGTTTGATAGTGTATTTTAACTCATTCCGCTCATTCTGACCACCTTAGGAAATATATCTATGATACTGTTTTTATTTAAAATTTATACAATATATTCTAATCGGTTTCCCCCTTCCCTGTCACCTCCCACATCCTCTACACATCCCCACCTATCCAGCTCTATGCCTCGTTTTTTCTCTTTACAAAACAAGCAGGCAGGAAAAAAAGAATAAAGGTTAATAAATAAGGGACTGGAGAGATGGCTCAGTGGTTGAGAGCACTTGCTACTCTTACAGAGGACTCAGCTTTAATTCCCAGCACCCACAATTCCAGAGGATCCAATGACATCTTCTGGCTTCTGAGAGCACAGGCACACTGGTGGTACATAGATAAACATGCAGGCAAGACACATAAATAAAATAGCATAGCAAAGTTGTTTTTTAAGTAAATAAATACAGTGAAAAAAGCACAAGAAACACAGACACACACAATATGATATTCTTTAATGTCATTCCTAAGAATACCTAACAATGAAGTTAATTTTATGACTTTAATTTTGTTTCATCCTCTGTAGCCCTGACTTTCCACGTCTATTACAAACATGTTTATACTACTCACTTCTATATTCTAAATCATTTGGTGTAGCTGTAAGCATATAGTTGGTAGCATGTGCAAATCCATCAACAAGTTGGTTATAAGAACTGGGCGTGGCAATATAAACCTGTAATCAACACTGTACTGGTAAAGGAAGTTCAAAGCTAACCTCAGCCACAAAATGGGCTTCTCATGAGACCTTGTCTCAAAAATTAAACAAGAAAATAATTTTCTTTCTTGACAGAGCCTGGCTTTGTCTCATTATAAAACTTGAAAAGCTCCTTTTGTTGGTTAAATGATTGCCTTAGAAGAAGCAACTGGAAAACTAAAAGAATGAGAGAAAGGCTTGGGTTTTACCTTTTGTTTGTTCCATGACCTTAAGCTATGAATGCCTAAAATGTGTCTACTGTCTTAGATTATGATCTTAACTTGAGCATGCTCAGGAATGGACATGACTATGTAGAGGCCCTGAAGAAAATCCCCATGATTCCTTAGTTCAAGGAGGGAATTGATGTGGAAATCACACACATAAACACATTGCTCCAGGCTTAACCATCCTGCTGTAGGTAAGATATCACACACACACACACACACACACACACACACACACACACACACACACACACACACATACACACACACACACACTGCTCTTGGCTCAACCATCCTGCCCCAGGCAGCAGGTAAGACGTTTCCCTCTCCTGTTGTCACATTTTAACTTCACTTGTTCCTTTTAAAGTCTCTAACTGGTCTCCTAAAAGAGACCTCTAAAAGCACAGTTTTCGTCAAGTCCGCCATCTCATTAACCACCTCACTATCTACGTCCTGGCTGTGCTTCCTTGCCTTTGCACTCTCCCTGAAATGAATNACTGTCAGTTTTGTTTCAGGGGGACTTCCAAAATGCAAACATCAAAAACTTTGTCAGGCCAGCAAGACTGCTGCATTGAGGAGCCAAGCCTGGGGCTGGGAAGGTGGCTTGGTGGTAGAGCACTTGGCCAGCATGAGTATACATTTCTGAGAAACTAGGCCTTCCACTCCCTGGTAGGCAGACAGATAGGGAGATGGACCATGACTAGGTAATAAAGGTGATGAGCCTTTCAAGATGGCTGGCTTCTTCCTCACCCTCTTGATCTGAGACAAAAGCCTAGCAGCTTAAAACAAAGACTTTTTTCAGCCCCTGCCTCCCATCAGTGGAAGGACTGGTTCAACAAGTTCATGGCTGGGTCAGGGCTTGTTTAAAGCTGTGGGCCAATTGGCCATCTGTCCTTCTTCAAACTGACCAACCCTAAGTTAGGGAAGAGAAACTCTTCAGAGACTTTCACGCTTCCAACCTTCCCGAAAATATTGGATTTTTCACCTTCCCGAGTGGCCCCTCTGCTTTGCAGACAGTCTTTTGCTCTGTATGTCTGCTGCATGTGCATGTTTCCTCACCTCCAAAAACACCTTCTTCATCTGCTGCTCTGTCTGCTCCTCTTTGAGGTGTTCNGGATTTCTATTATGCCACCTGTGGCGCTTGAGATCCTTCCTGCCATGTCATTCCTTAATTGGCAGAGAAAATGAACCCAATAAAGACACCCCAGACTGTGTCAGTCCAAGTTCAATTCTTAGTACCAAAAGTACATAAAGGAAGGAAGGAGAAAACTGAACATGGTGGTGTGCTTCTGTATTCCTAGCCACTTTGGGGGCTGAGGCAGGTCAAACCCCTTGAGGGCCTGCTAGTGCTACATAGTGAGATCTTGTCAAGAAAAATACACAAAATAAAGGGGATGCATGAGGCCCAGGGTTCAGACTAGGTGTAGCATACCCTTGCACTCTGTACTGGGGAGGTGAAAGCAGGGAAGTTCAGGGNGAGGGGCTCTACCCCGCCCGAGCATGGAGAACATGGCTCTGGCTGGCCCCAGCATTACAAACATGGCTCTAGCAGGCCTTTCCCTTCCCCTATTCCTTCTGCCTTGCTAAAACCATTAGAGTACATTCCTAAAGCTAGCTGCCAAAGTCCACCCCCTTCTTTGACCACTTCCTCCTGAGGCTGACTACCAAGATCCAGCTATCAAAGTACTGAAGTCCAGCAATCAAAAGTCCCCTTTTAGCTGCCTTAATTAACCTGTCCAATCAAAATTAAATACCTCATCCTAACATGGGCTCTCCCCTTCTACCTTTATAAACCACCATTTAGTATGTGCCATGTCTGTCTCCTCTCTATCCAGAGGCAGTCCTTTGTCCCTTCAGGATAAACACCCCTTCCCCATCTCCCTTGTTCCCTTCTCCTTCTCCCTCATCCTCTGTCTTCTGACTTTGTCTCTTATTCCCTGGCTTTTGTCCCTCTGGGGCAAATAAATTTCCTTTGTTCTGAGAACTTGGTCTTGGGATCTGTCTTAGTTCGAATGTAATTGGCCCCATAATCTCATAGGAAGTGGCATTATTAGNTGTGGCTTTGTTGGAGTAGGTATGGCCTTGTTACAGGATGTGCATCATGATGGGGCAGGCTTTGAGGTTTCCTATACTCAGGATATCGCCTAATGTCTCAGTTGACTTCCTGTTGCCTGCAAGATACAGGACTCTCAGCTACTACTCCAGCACCACATCTGCCTGCACACTGCCATGCTCCCCACCATGATAATAATGGACTGAACTTCTGAAACTATAAGCAAGCCAAACCCAGTTAAATGTTTTCTTTATAAGAGTTGCCATGGTCCTGGTGTCTCTTCACAACAATAGAAACTCTAACTAAAACAGGGTCCCTTCACAGGGTTATATAATCTTCCTCCACTATATTGCAACCTGGACATCAGCATATTTGAATTGGATTACATCTGGGAAAAAATGTGTATGAGAGAATTTTAGCCATGTCCAATGTCATACACTATAGTCCAGGCTATTGAGAGACTGAGAGACAGAAGGATAACTAGATCCCAGGAGTTCAAGGCCAACCTGGGTAACATAAGACACACCCCCTGCCTCCACACACAAAAAAATCAATCCATTCTTATGTGTATAACTCAGTGGTAGAATACTTGAAAGAGGTAATTAAGCTGAAATGGGGTGGGGAGGCTAGAGGTGTAGCTGAGTGCTAGAATGCTTGCCTAGAAGTGCAAGGTCCTGGGCTCCATCCCCATCATTGCAAAACAAAATGTTAAAATGGGATAGTGGGGTAATCATGGTGGTANACAACTTAAATACCAGGCAGAGGTAAGAGGTTCTTTGTGAATTCCAGGCCAGCCTGGTCTACATAGTGAGGCCCTGTCTCAAAACAAAGCATAAATGAACAGAAAAAGGGAGTAATATACCCTGACTAACAAACAGTCAGAGGAGATCAACAGCAGCACATGAGAGGTGAAAAGTTCAAACAAGGCTGTGTGCTTTGAGTTTTATCAGAAATCTGATCAGAAACCCGTGGGTGAAAACCAGCGACAAGGAGTTTCTCAGTCCCTATATTTAAATGCTTTATTTTTGAAAGTTCAGGAGCATTGCCAGTGAGATGACATTTCTTTTATTCCAAATTTCACTGACAACTATAATTTACCAAACTCATTTTTAAAAAAAAATGCTCGTGTGTGTGTGTGTGTGTGTGTGTGTGTGAGAGAGAGAGAGAGAGAGAGAGAGAGAAAGAGAAAATTAGGGTAAGAAAAACAACACTAATGTAGACTCCTAGGAGCTGAAGAGACAGCTCAGTAAGTGCTTGCTAGACAGTCAAGAAGACCTAACCTTGATTCCCCAGAATCCATGGTATGTGTTTGCTTTTAAAAAGCTAGGTATGGCAGTTCACATCTGTAATCCCAAGGCAGGTGAGGCAGCAATAGAAGGATTCTTGGAACTGACTGGCTGGCCAGTCTAGCCAAATCAGCAAAATCAAGTTTAGTGAGGACCTTGTCTCCAAAAATAAGGTGGAGCTGGGTATAGTGGTATATATCTTTTGTATATATATGGATATATATATATATATATAGTGGTATATATCTTTTGAGGCAGTGGCAGATGAGTTTGAGGCCAGCCTGGTCTACATAGCAAGTTTCAGGCTAGCCAGAGTTGCATAATGAGATATTTGCCTCAAAAATAAAAAATAAGGTGGAGAGTTATTGATGTAGACACTGATCTCTAGCCTCCGTGCAATCCTCACACGCACACAAGCACACACACAAAAGAAAACCCATCTAGATAATTTTTTAAAGATTTATTTGGAGGTGGTAGTAGAGAGATGGCTCAGTACAGATAAAGAGGACTTGTAACTCCAATTCCTGGGTATCTGACGCCCTCTTCTGACCTCCACGAGCAACAATCATGGACATGGTGCAATAATACGTGTAGGCAAAATACTTATGAGTAAATCTAACACATATATTTTAAGATTTATTTTTACTTTATGTGCACTAGTGTTTGTGAGGGTGCCTGGTCCCCTGGAACTGGATTTGTAGACAGTTTTGAGCTGCCATATGAGTGATAGGAATTGACCTGGGGTCCTCTGGAAGAGCAGCCAGTGCTCTTAACCTCTGAGCCATCTCTCCAGCCCCCAGTACAATAAATTTTTAAGATTTATTTCTTTCTCTGTGTTTAAGTGTTTTGCCAGGCTGCATGTCTGTGCACCATGTNCATGCAATGCTGGCAAAAGCCAGAAGAGGGCTGCCCTGTGGGTGTTGGGAATTGAACCTAGAGCAACAATAGAACCTAGTGCTCTTAACCACTGAGCCCCCGCCCACTGTGATCACATTTAATATTACAGTATCGTAGTATCAGCTATATACCTTGTTTGTACAACATGTTTGAGAACTTTTGCCTATTACTGAACTGAAAGTCTATACCTATTAAACAATAACTCCCCATTTCTTCCTTCCAACACTGGAAACCATTCTGTTTTGTTTTCTGTTTCTATGAATTGTAATTCTTTACTACCTGTTTTTAACTGGGAAGGTTGGGGGTGTTAAGTGGTAGAGAACTTGAGTAGCATGTACAAGGCCCTAGGTTCAATGCCCAATACTGCGGGGAAAAGTTGTTCCCTCTCTGTACCAGACTTTTTCTTTTTGGCCACCAACCAGTTCCTAAATCATGACACAGAGACTGACTAGTTTTGAATTGCTCGGCCTAGCTTAGGCATGTTTCTGGCTAGCTCTTTTAACTTAAATTAACCTGTTTCTCTTTATCTACCTTTTGCCTGGGGCTTATTACCTTTCTTACTTCTGCATGTCTTACTTTCACTGCTTCTCTCTGTCTCTCTGGCAGCTGTCTGGCTTCTTGCCCAGGGCATGTTCCTCGTTCTCTCCTCCTCTCTCTCTTCTGCTCTCTCCTTTTGAGCCTAGATTTCTCTTTCTATGTATTCTCTCTGCCTGCCAGCCAGCCCTACCTATCCTTTCTCTGCCCAGCTATTGGGTGTTCAGTTCTTTATTAGACCAATCAGGTGCGTTAGGTAGGCAAGATGAAACAAATACAACACATCTTTTCACAATTAAAAAATGCAGCATAAACAAAAGTAACACACCTTTACACAATTAATGTTCTGCAGCATGAACAAATATAACACATCTTTGCCTAGTTAAAATAATATTCCATAACACCCCTGTAAAGGGTTTCAAATCAGCATGCCCCAAGGCCCAAATTTCTGCAGAACACACCCTTAAAATCCCATAAAAGAATAATATAGTGTTGTATTTTAGGCCCTCTGTTTTAAAGAAAAGAGGTGGATGTCTGTGAGTTCAAAGCCATCCTGATCTACATAGTGAGTTCCAGGGCAGCTAGGGCTACATAGTGAGATCCTGTCTCAAAAACAAAACAAAAAAAGATGAGACGGTAGGTACTGGTAATCCTAGCATTTGGGTGACAGAGTTCAAGGGTTTTTTTTAGTTATATGTCGAATTTGAAGTTAGTCTGGGCTACATGAGATCTGCTTCAAAAACAAAAATTATCACTAAGTTTTGAAGTCTAGTCTTGAACTCCTTATACAGCTCAAGTTTGCACTAAACTCTCTTCCTGCTTCAGCCTCCAAATGCCAGGGGTTATAGGTATGTGCCACCACACCT
Organism: Neotoma lepida; assembly: GCA_001675575.1. Classification (NCBI taxonomy): domain Eukaryota; kingdom Metazoa; phylum Chordata; class Mammalia; order Rodentia; family Cricetidae; genus Neotoma; species Neotoma lepida. Next base: position 488,578 of record LZPO01087167.1, on the reverse strand, counting down.
GGCTCTCATATTCTTGCCATGGTAACTTTTAGTTAATTTCATCCAAAATTGGGGATCATTAACAAATAAAAGATATAGTCAGTTTTGTTTTGTTTTGATTTGGGTACAGTGGCACACATCTTTAATCTCTGTTCTCAGGAGGTAGAGGCGAACAGATTTCTGACTTCTAGACCCAGCCAGAGCTATATATTAAGATCCTGTCTCAAAAAAACAAAACCAAAAANCAGGATGTGTTCTTTTCTGCCTGGAGAGATGGCTTCAGTGGTTAAAATCAGTTCTCTTACAGAGAACCTGGGTTCAATTCTCAGCACCCACATGGCAGCTCACAACTGTAACTCCAGTTCCAGGGGATCGGATGCTTCTAACCTAAGGATTCCTGCATGCACATGGTGTATATACACACACTCTGGCACACACATACATATATATATTAAAACTTTTTTAAATGTGTATTTTCTGAAATGTAAGACTGTATATATTTTGTGGGCCAAGCTGACATCAAACTCAATATAAAGCCAAGGATAACTTTGAACACCTGTTCTTCCTGCCTGTACCTCCTCAGGGCTGATATTACAGGCAAGTGTAACCACACCTATCTTATTTGGTGCTGAGGATTAGACCTACACATTTGTGTGTGAGACAAGCACTCTAAGACACATCCCCAGCCCAAAGGCAATGTAGAAGCACTTTTTTTTTTTTTGGAGACAGAGCCCCATGTATCTCAGGCTTGACCACAACTCTTTCAGTAACTGAAGGTGGCCATCAACAACGCTAAGCATGCTNTCTTACTGAGGTACATCCCACCTCTTTGTTTTTAATTGTTGCTAAGTAACATCGACCACAAAAGTAATTTTCATTTAGTTCAGTAGTTCTCAACTAAAGATTGTATTCCCAGTAGACATTGTCATTGTCTAGAGGCATGCCTGGTTGTCCTAACTGGGAAGAGTATGCTATTGACTTGGGATCTAGGCGAAGACTAAGGATATTCAATATTTTACAGTGCAGAAGAGAGCCCCTCATCACTAACACTCCAGAGACCTGTAACAGCACAGTTTGGAAAACTTGGTATTCTGAGCACGACAGTGTTACTGTTGGCTGTTAGCGCCGCTGAAACTGAAAAGGTAAGCTGGAAGTGTTCACATGTCCTGGGGTTCTGCCCTAGCACTGCAAAGAACAGGGGTGAACCTACTTGGTCAGGAATAGCAGTGCATGGCTACAATCCCAGCACTTGGGGAGGAGGGGGCAGAGATAGAATGATCACAAGTTCAAGACCACCCTGGGCTATGTAAGCAAATTCCAGGCCAGCAGGGGTACATGGTGAAACCTTGTCTCAAAACAACAAAACCGCGTATGAGGCATGCTTGTAATCCCAGCTACTTGAGAGGCTAAAACAGAGGATTACAAGTTCAATGGCAGCCCAGGCAACTAATTTAGATTCTGTCTTAAAAAGGAAGAGGACTAGGGATGTAGCTTGGCACTAGAATGCTTGACCAGCATGAGTGAGATCCTAGGTTCAATACCCAGTACCATAAAAATAAAAAACCAAATAGACACAGTGGATNTTTTAATGAAAGCAATGGTCCTGCCATTCTTTATTTCTCATAATAATAGTTTTCAAAAGAAAAGGAATTACACATTTTAAATTCTGATCAGAAGTTCTTTTTACATTTTAACAATAAAAGAATGAATCTCTTAGTACTTAAAAAAATACTTTCAATGTGTGAGCATACAAATTATCATATAACCATTCAAAAGCTGGAGTAAGCTCACTTTAAAATGAAACACACATAATACCCAGTAACAGTGGGGAACCAACATTATCATCATCAGGGGTTCTTAGGAACGTCCACAATCAATACATTTTCCAACCAAAGTTTAGGAGAACTTAACTTTAAACTATCATTGGAATTGTTTTATTTCCCCCTTGATAAAGTTGTATCATGAGGCAGTATTTACAAAAAAGCACATGAAAGATTTTTGTTGGTAATCAACAACTTTGAATACTGGTTTTCACTTTTTAAAGCAATGAATTACAAACTCCTTTTTATAAGAGGGTAAAANCACAGTGAAAAGATATCTGCCTGTCATTTTCAAACTGCAGACACAAAATACCTCAGGCGGCCAGCACCTAATTTATCCTGTAGGTGACAAAATTAAAAAAACAAACACACCAACCTCAGGTAGAATTCTAAGTGTGTCCATGCACTGTTAGCAATGTGTGACTTCAACTTAGGACTTAGAACACAGGGCTTGGGTTTTGAGGCAGAGTCACATGTAACCCCAGGCTAGCCTAAACTTGCTATGTAGCTGAGGCTGGCCTCAAGCTTTTGATCTTTTTGCTTCTAACTCCCAAATGCTGGATTACAGACTTTAGTCACCATGCTCAATTTAGAATTTGGTTGTTGGGTTTCTTATTATTTTTAAATATTTTGTGTGAGTGCGTATGCTCATGCACCTGTGTTCTCAAGTACCAGTGGAAGCCAGAAGAGCTGCTAGGGTGAGCTGTCCCACATGGGTGCTGAGACCTTGGACCTCACAACGGAGTGGCAAGCACCCTAGGTGCTGAGTCATCATCGCTTCAGCCACCCCCCCCCATTTATTATTTTTGTGTGCTGATGTGAGTTCTGACACAAGCATGCTATGGTGCCTGTGCAGAGGTGAAAAGACAACTTTCGGGAGTCAGGTTCTCCTGCCACCGTGAGCTGTTGGGGATTAGACAAACGTGGGTGCTAGACTTGCACAGCGAGCATTTTACCTGCTGAGCCATGCTGGTTGTCCAGAATAGGTTTTTGTTTTTCTTTTAATTTTTTTCAATGTTTATTTTTATTTTATGTGCATTGGTGTTTTGCCTAAATATATGTTTGTGTGAGTGTGTCGGATGCCCTGGAGCTGGAATTACAGACAGTTGTGAGCTGCCATGTGGGTGCTGGAATTGAATTGGGGTCCTCGGGAACAGCAGCCAGTGCTCTTAACCACTGAGCCATCTCTCCAGCTCCCAAAATAGGTTTTTAAACTTACTTACAGGTGTAATGACTTTATGGCTCTAAATTAACATAGATTGACTGACCACTGGCCTGAGGCACATCAGTTCCTAGGTTTAATCTAACACCAAAAGACAAATGAAGGAAAGAAAGAGATGTCCTGAAGCCTTTTCCTCCCCAGCTTTAAATCTCCCAAGTGACCTGGTCCTGATGGGAAAACAGTAGCAGTATCAAAGCAGTCATGGAAAATTCATTAGAGAAATTTTAGAAATCAGTGGCCACATCGAAATCCCAGCACTCTGAGCTAGAAGCAGGAAGTTCACCTAAAGTTGAAGGCCAGCATGGTCTACACAGTGAGTTCCAGACCAGCCAGGTATACATATCGAAAAGGGGAAAGAAATCATGGCACCATGATTATGACAATGTTGATGTGTAACCAATGATGCTTACAAATTATTACAATTTAAGTTGTTTTATGTTCATTTGTGTGTGTGTGGGGGGTGGTGCCCATTATGCTTGTGGGAGTTAGTTGGGTCCCAGGGATCAAACTCAGATTGTTAGACTTGGCAGCAAGTGCCTTTACCTATTGAGCCTTCTCACCAGCCCTTTAAAGAAGCTAATTTTAAGTCAAATAACATTTCACCCTTAGGAGTTGATGGCCATAGTCTTTGTTACTTTTTTCTTCATTTCAAGATGGAAATTCTAATCAGTGTCCTGAATGCGTCATTAAAGAATCAAATGTGAAAAACTCCAGTAATAATAAATACACATTACTTGAAGAACTGGGGGATAAAAGGAAGAGAGTAGAGCATAACAAAAAATGTTGGCACANTAATACTATTTTTGAAAATGGGGAATAACTGCCAGGCATGGTAACACAGACCTGTATCCTCACACACAAGAGGCTGAAGGAAGAGGGTCTCGAGTTAGCCGCCATCCTGAACTACCATGACCATGCCTGGCCACGAAGTGTTCTATTTTTAAACAAACAAAGAGCTGTTTCCTAGCTCTCTCCCTGAAATAATGGCCACCTCAATAGCAGCAATTGTCCTTAGAGCCTTTTCTGGAATAAAAAGGGGGATGGAGACAGGGTCTTGTGTAGTCTGACTGTCCTTGACTTGCTATGTAGCTGAGGAAGACCTTGAACAACACATCCTCCTTCCAGGCACGTGCTACCATCCCCAGCTTCCGACTGTGGTTTGAAATGCCATTCTGCACGGAAAGAGACCAGGCTTCTTAGGGAATTGGTGATTTCAGGTCCGCAATAGCAAATACAAATTCAGCATGGAGGATCTTGCTGTAGGAGACAGCAAGGAAAGTAATAAAGTGCTCAAGGACTCAGCCAACCTTCAAGGAATGGCCAAAGAAAAGAGAACTTGGACCTCAATAAAGTGACGTTTGTAATGGATGGAAGTCCATTCATAGATGTCTAGATACATGAGTTCATAATGCTTTTGTTTCTTTGGTTTTGAGACAAGGTCTTANGCTATAACCCAAGCAGGCCTGCAACTTGTAGCCCAGGTTGGCTTTGGACTTGAAGCAATCCTGCTCTGCCTCCCAGGCATACACACGTCACCATCCATGAGTAATAATGTTTCTTATAATAACACATTAAGCTATACATTTTGCATCTGGTTTTTAGTATGTGTGCTTTATTTTATACTTTTTTAAGATGTTAAAATTAAAAACAAAGCTTGGGATTTCCACTCAAAATTACTAATTTGAAAACTTTGACTACAGATAGTTTTAAGAAATCATCTATATTATAAAACACTTCTAAACAGTAAGCTACAAATATTTGAAAAATATTCCATCAAATTTTTATATGTGCATATATATAGTATGTCAATAGTTAAGTCCACATAATCTTTTTTCAGTTTTTGAATGTTTTCTATGGTCTCATTAGCCAAGGCTGGCCTTGCACTTCCGATCCTTCTACCTCCCAAATACTTGGGTTACAGGCATTCACCACCATGCCCAGCTCAACACAAAATCCGTTATAGTATTATGCACTGTAATTTGGTTAAAACGGATTTTGTTGATTTCAAATTCTTTCCTTTCCTCCTTTCACATGAGATTATTTACATTCCGTTATTGGAGATTAGAGCATGAAGATTTGAATAAATTTCGGATTCCCTTTCATGTCCATATTTTGTTCCTTTCTGCATCTTTTTGCATAGAACAGAGATTGATTATCCTGCCTAACCATGATGAGAGTTCTGACCATGGAGCATTATGCACAGCATCACCAGTGTACACACGGAGCTCCTCCACCACATACTCAGTCTCTGTCTCTTCCATCTGTTAATAGCTTATGGAGACTATTGCCTGTGGTTAAATGTCTACAAAACTCAAGCATGTAAAGGCAGATCTAAACCAGATTGAAAGCAGTTTTTGAATGCAACATAGCAAAGACAAGCGTGTAACACTGCAGTACATTTTTCTCCATCAAACATTGACAATTTCCCTCCAGTCCTTCAAGCAGCATCTTAAATGGTATAAGTGAATGGTCCCTTGTATTTCTAAAATTATGTGGTGTTTGAGTGGTTCACATATTCAAGAAGTGAGCGGTCTAACACTCTTCGGATAAGGGCTTCCTCGATTATATCGAAGTCCTACAATAGAAAAGAATGATTAGAAATAGCAGTAGNGTTGCAGAAATGGGAGCGGGTGGCACCAGGGTCAACGCAATGCTCACTTTTCAGGAAACAAATTCCCTGAGTCCCGTGGCCTGTCCATCATTCCAGGAAGCCTGTCAGACCCAGAACTTATTTAAGGTTACCGTTTCCCATTTGACTTCACTGGCCTTTCAGGAATTGCCATCAAGTCTCAATTAACAGTTTATAGAGAATAGTAGACATCTGGGTTGGAAAAATGGCTCAGCATTAAGAACACAAACTGCTCTTGCAGAAGACCTGAGCTCATTTCCTAGCGCCCACCATGATAGCTAAAGACACTTCATTTTGTACTAGGCATCTACCTTGGTACCTAATAGCCATTTGTCTCTGATTCCAGTTCCTGGAAGATTGGTTCCTGGCAACACTGACTCCTTGACCCCACAGAAATGCACAGCTGTGACCCTCTGCTCGTTATGATGACTAACTGCTGATTTTGGCATCTGTAACTTACTTGTACAGACATTTAAGGACTATTTTGAGGTCATCTCCACCATCTAATCTTCGCACAGCAGAATAGTTCTTGTGGNTGAAAGGCTTTAAAAGCCCTTCCTTCACTTGCTTCTGTGAGGCACGTCTCTGATTTGGGTTAGAGACGGTGTCCCTGCTAGCAGCCTTGATAAACTTGTTTAATTATACTCTGAATTGACTCTGGGTTTTTTNCCCAGTGTTCTCAAACTCTACAATACCATATCAAGTGACGCATAACCACTAAAGACTCTGATGTCCTCTTCTGACTTCATTGGACAAACACTCCCCCCCTCCCTCATAACATACACCTAGACATATAAGCAAAAAGTAAATTAAAACCTGAAGGTTTAGAAAAGTAAAAGAAAGAAAGCTTTGTCAGGTCAGGATAGTCTCTCTATTTCACTCCAGGAAAAACATTTACACATTCCTGCTAGTTTTTTGGGGGGAGTGGTCATAGTTGAATGACAGCATTTTCCTAGAATGGGCAAGACCCCAGGGCTGATCTCTAGCACTGGGGAAAAAAATAAGGCCACTCCTAGGACTCAGAATGTTAACAGTTCTATTAATTATTGATTTATGGANAGAAAAATGCAAACAAAATGCTCTTCTTGCTTCTTTATGTGTCAAAGTGAAATTTAAGCTTCATATTAGCACTTCTGTAAGTAAAACCAAAAGGCAGTAAGAACCCTATCCCTCTTGCTTCTAAAATAAAAGGTGAAATTGATATTGGAAGTCCATTCTATCGTTTTAGTTTGTTCGTTGAGACAGTGTCTTACTATGTGGCCCTGGCTGGCCTGGAACTTACTATGTAGAGCAGGCTGGCCTTGAACTCATAGAGCTCTGCCTACCTCTGCCTCCCCAGTGCTGGGATCAAAGGTGTGCGCCACCACGGCTGGTTAAAGAAGACTGCTTCAATACTGGTAGTGAATGTCAAAAGCTCTCCTAATGCTAATGCTAACACTGAACGTTTTACTTACATGCTCAATTTTTCTTGTATAATTTTTTCACGGAGATTTTAAAAAGGAAGCTTAACACAGACAGCACAATTGCATAATGTAAAAGGTAGAAATATACTTACTAAGAAATCATCATAAAACAGAGTGTGGCTGACTTGCAAGTGTCTAATTAGACTGCCATTGAAGGTACTTGGGCTCTCATTAGGCAGTAAATGGCAAAGNGGGCAGAACTAGAAAGAAAGACCAATAAACAGTTAAAAAAGAATTTTAAATAACTATTAATCCCAGAATTTTTAAAAGAAGTCACCATTGAATGTGAATTTTAACTACGAATCTATTGGACATACCTCAACATTGTATTTTGTTTGTTTAGTTTCATGTCTGTGTGATGTGTATACGTGTTCTTGTGTTTGTATGTATATGTACAGGGTCATGTCTGTGCATGTCCATGTGAAGACCAGAGGTCAATGTCAGGTTTTCCTCAATTGTTCTCCACCTTGTATTCTTAATTTATTTTTATTTTTATTTCTACTTTATGTATTTAAGTTGCCATATAGTTTTTAAGGATTTTAAAAAATTATTTATTGACTTTTACATGTATGAGAGTTTGCCTGGGTATGATATGTGTACCACATCCATGCCTGGTGCCCACAGAACCCANAAGAGAGCATCAGATATCCTGGAATTGAAGTTATAGATTGCTGAGACCTGAACCCAGGTCCTCTGCAAGAGCAGCAAGAATTCTTAAATACTGAGCAATCTCTTCAGCCCCCTCATACTTTGTTTTTTGAGACAAGCTTCTCATTGAACCTGGAGCTAAGTGATTAGGCTAGGCTAGCTGGCTGGCCAGCAAGCTCCAGAACTCCACCTCTGTACTCCACGTCCTGGGCGTACAGATGAGCACCACACCATCACACTCAGGTCTTAGGGGAGTGCTGGGGATCAGAACTCTAGTTCTGGGCATACAGGCGGGCACTGCACCATCATACTCGGGTTTTAGGGGAGTGCTGGGGATCAGAACTCACGTCCTCCTGCTCGTGTGCAGGACTTTTTGGACTAAGCCATCTCCCTAGCACTGTTTGGTTTTGTTTCTCTGTGCAGCTCAGGCTAGCTGTGAATCCACTGTGGCCAAGGCTGGCNTTAAACACCTGTCTACTACTACACTTGGCTTCATGTATCTCAATATTAAAAAATTATATTTATACCTAGGAAGATCGCTGTGAGTTCAAGGCTACTCAGGTCTACAAAGAAAGTTCCAGGTCAGCTAGGGCTACATGGTGAGATCCTATGCATTTATTTTTTCAGCTGAATATCTTTTTCTTAGGAAGTTAAAAAAAAAAAAGGAAGAAAGGAAAAAAAGGAGGGAGGGCTGGAGAGATGGCTCAGCAGTTAAGAGCACTGGCTATTCTTCCAAAGGACCTGGGATCAATTCCAAGCACCCCATGGCAGCTCATAACTATCTGTAACTCCAAGATCTGACATCCTCACACAGACATATATGCAGGCAAAACATCAATGCACAATAAATGAATGAATGAATGAATGAATGAATGAATGAAGTAAAAAAAATTTACAGGGTTTCACTGTTGTAGACCTGCCTAGCCTAGAACTCACTACGTAGACCAGGCTTGTCTTGAACTCACAAAGATCCACCTGCTTCTGCCTTCTAAAGGTTTGTACCATCATGCCCAGCAACACAATATTAAATAGAGTTTCCTGGGGCTCGTGAAATGCTCGGTGGGGAAAGGCGCTTGACATCAGTTGTGCTAAAAGTTCTCTCCCAAAAGACTCGCCAAAGTTCTCTCATCTCCACATGTGAACTTTGTGTGGATGCACAGATAAGTAAGTGTAACTTTAAAAATCAGAAAATAAGTAAGTGCTGGCATGGAACTCCCTGTGTAGCCCAGGTTAGCCCCAAACCTGCAGCATCCATCCTTCCTTACCTCCCAAGTACTGAGATTACAGGCGTGAGCCACGAGGCCCAGATTCTAATATATCTTAAATTCAGACACTATATCCAGACAAAAAGGCAGACAGACAGCTAGTAGGTAAGAATCATTACCACAGGCCTCCTTTCTGATCTGTGGTGGGTAATACAATGATCCAGCAAGCAGTCTTCATCCAGTTCCTTCTGACAAAATGGACACACACATCTGGAAACAGCACAGAATTACAATCACTAAAATGGTGCTCAGCTAGAGAGTAGCCACCTAATTAGAAATTTAAAAAAATAGATTGTACAGACTATATCTAGGTTAGTATCTTTTTTGTGAGGGGGGCAGGGTCTCACTAGGTAGCCCAGGCTTACCTTTGCCATCCTCCTTCTAGCCCATAAGGGGTTACGGATATGCACCACCATACCTGCCTTGCTTTTCTGGTTTGTTTGTTTTGAGACAAGAGTCTTGCTATATAGCTCAGGCTTTCCTTAAGCTCACAGCAATCCATCTGCCTCAGCTTCCTCTAATGCTCTGGTTATTTGTCACCATACTGGGCTGGGTGTTTGTTTGTTTTACTCTCACTGCATGGTTCAATCTGTCCTCAAAGTTACTAGGTAGCATNGGCTAGCTCTGCATTGGTGATCCTTCTGCCATGGTCTCCTGAGTACTGGAATTATAGTCTGTGCCACCAAGCTTAGCTACAAGAGTCTTCACTATAATTTTAACCAGCAAAAGAAATTAGAGGTTAAGTTAGTTTCTATGTATTTTAAATTTTTCATAAACTCCATCAACTTGCAGTCAAAGCCATATTTTCTCCACCTATTTTTTAGTTTTCCTTCCTCCCTACTGGTCAGGCTAGTATAATCTGCATTCTGCTTACTGTAGCAAAAAATATTCATTTAAAATTTATAGCATCATTTATAAAACAAATTCTGAAATAACAGGTACAAGCAAGGCAATTTCAAGTAAAATCAAAAGAACAGACTGGGCCTTAGACTTAGGCTGGAGAGATGGCTCGGTGGTTAAAAGTACTTGCTGCTCTTGCAGAGGACTCAGGTCCAGTTCTCAGCACCTACACAGGGTGGTCACCACTCTCTGTAACTCCAGTAGGGGGTCCAACACAATTTCCCACCTCCACAGGCTCCTACATCCACTTGGTGCAGAATACAGTCAGGCACACACACATACACATAAATATTAAAAAAATAAAGATGGGAGTTGGGTACTGAAATCACTCACTATTAAAAAAAGATGTTTGAGGATGGAGAGGTAGCTCAGCAGTTAAGAGTANTGGCTGTTCTTACAGAGGACCTAGGTTCAAATTCCAATACCCATGTGGTGGTTATCTGACACCTTCTGACCTCTGTGGGCAGGCACTGCATACACATGGTGCACAGACAATGCAAGACACATAAAATAAAANTTAAAGTCTTTTTAAAAAAGAGATGTTCAGGGCCTCTTAAGCTTTCAGGCTTTGAGCAGCAGTTGAGCTGAGATTCATTCGGGTGAGGACTCAGAAGCCTGCAGTCTGAGGAAACATGATCAGCTGAGGAGTTGGCAAGCCCTTCAGACTTTGCCTGATTGAATTTGTTGGTCTTGGAGGCCCAAGGGACCCGACTGCTCCAGAGCTTGGACAGGTGAGGATGTCACTGGTATTGTCAGCACAGGTATTATAAATCAACATGTAATAGACTACTCTGGAATGTGCTCCTTAGTCTTTTGTCAGTCCAACACAAGCCCAGATTATCCGAGAAGATGGCCCCTCAGTTGAGAGAATGTCCCCTTCAAGTTGGCCATAGGAAAGCCTGTGGTGCATTTTCTTGACTGACAACTATGTGGAAGGGCCCAGCCCACTGCAGGTAGTGCTGTGCCTGAGAAGGTGATCCTGGAGTGTATAAGAAAGCAGGCTGAACAAGCCATGCAGAGCAAGCCGTGAAGAGCAAGCCTTTAAGCGGAATTCACCCATGGCCTGTGCGTCAGTTCCTGCCTCCAGGAGGTGTGTTCTTGTGGGAGGAAGTATATCACTAGGGGAGGCTTTGAGGTTTTCAAAGTCCTGCAATATTCTGTGTCTCTCTGCTTCCTGTTTGTGGTTCAAGATGTGAGCCTTCAGCTCTCAGCTTCCATCTCCAATCACCATGCCTGCCTGTTACCACATTTCCCCACAGTGATGGCGATGGACTCTGTCCCTCTGGAACCCTAAGTTCAAATAAACCCCTCCTTCAACAACAACAAAAAAAAGAGATGTTCAAGTTCAATTTTGAGTGTACTTTCATGTGTAGCCCAGGATGGCCTCAGACTCATAAGTATCCTCCTACCTCAGCTTCCCAAATGCTNAGCTTAAATTCTTAATAGACATAACTGAATTTAGCGTGACATTACACTGTATTCANACAAACCTTGTTGTTGTCTCGCCAAGTTCTTGCAGTGGCCCATATTTATCGATGTACTTCTCACAAGTCCTTATGTGCGTCCTCATGTCACTGAGGCAAACCTACACAAAGGCAAATTCAAGATAAAACTNCCATTGGAAAGGGCCTTTATGTGACCTAACTCTATAACTTTCAAACCNGGTTACATTGGGGCAGTAATTAACTGGATTTATTCATGAAATAATTACAAAGTACAGGCATTATCAAGAATAACACTGAGCCAGATGAGCATGCCTTTAATCCTAGCATTCAGGAGGCAAAGGCAGGCAGATCTCTGAGTTTGAGGCCAGCCTGGTCTACAGATAGAGTTCCAGGACAGCAAAGGATACCAGACAAACCCTGTCTTGAAAAACCAAAAAGTAATAATAATTAATAATAATAATAATAATATACTGTGTTTAAAATCTCCTAACATTTCTGAAACATTGAATGTTGAGCTTTTAAATTTGTTCCTTCTAAAAAGCATGCTGTCTTTTAAAAAGCAAAAAGATGTATAGTAACAAAGGATTTTTTTGCATGCTGTTATGGAAATAGGTTTTGGACAGAAAGAAAACTAGATGAAGAGAAAGAGTAAGAATAAGAGAAGCAGAAAAACATTAACAAGAGATGAAAAGAAATGGAGATGAAGACAATCAAATGTATATATTTTGCAAGTGTCCATCATAAAGTAAAGGAAACCTCACAGCTTAAGTGAAGTCATAAAGGCCATCAATTCATGATATGACTAGCAGTGTTATGTGAGTTCACAATGCACAGTATACTTAACAGTGCCATCAGGGCTAACAAACCACAGCTCTTGGAGTCCATCTCTATCAGAAGGCCTTGTTCTGCACTGACAAACACTCAGAGAGCTACGCTGATAGCACAGTACACACTCCACTCAGTTTCATCAGAACACTGATAAGACTTCCTGGTGGAGGAAGCTTCTTACAGCTGTGGCTAGGTGGCAGCCAGCAGCCAGCCCACTNTGCCCCATTCTGCCCAAACTTCCATTGGAAGTTCAGCTTCAAAAACTCTACCATGTGATGGAAATAGCCACAGTCACTTAACAAAAGGCAGAGAGAAGTAAAGCTAGAGAGAACATGAAAACAGTGACAAAGAACCCATCAAAAACATAAAAAGGAGGACTGGTCAAGGTAGCCATCTTAAAAAGACGTGTTTATAGCCAGACATGGAGGTGTATGTCTTTTTTTTTGACAGGGTTTCTCTGTGTAACTCTGGCTGTCCTGGAACTAGTTCTATAACTCAGAGATCCTTCTGCCTCTGCTTTCTGAGTGCTAGGATTAGATTAAAGGTGTAAGCCCAGTAGTGGTGTGTG
>LZPO01087167.1:460915-473705 GCA_001675575.1 Neotoma lepida | reverse complement strand
CCCCCGCACATGCGCATATGGGCTTACATGGCTATGCCAAGCATGTGCAAATTACGGGACCATGCAGCGCAAGGATTACATAAGACATAAGGCCCCGGGATGACCAAGCCTCCTGCCTGGCTACTGGACAGGCCATGTAGCAACACATGGTAGTCCACCATTTTAACCCTAGCACTCAGGAAGCAGAGACAGGCAGATCAGTGAGTTCAAGGTCAGCCTGGTCTACACAGCAGGTTGCAGACCAGCCAGAGTCACAGATCTTGTCTCAAAAAAGAAAGTGGAGGTAGCTGGGCCTTTAAAGGTCCATTCAACTACTCCCAGGTAAAAAGACCAGAATCTATGTTCTACTCATGGCTCTGCTTGGAGATCCGAAACAGTCTGTCCAGTTGGACCTATCAACCACCTCAGAAGAAAATAATTCAAATCAGCATGATAATACATCACTATAATCCCAGTGCTTGGGAAACAGGCAGGAGGATTTCTGTCAACCTGGGCTACATGTGAGAGTTCTAGGATAACCTGAGCTACAATATNAGACCCTTTCCAAAAACCAAACAGAAAAAAAAAGTGATGNGAGTCCAAAGGAACCTGGAGAACTGGGAATACTTTCCTAATGGAAACAAAACCAAAACTACACCAGCTAGGGACCACTTTGCTGAGGTTCAGGAAGGCAACTAAGAATCCTAGGGCATAATCTGAACTGTGCAGAGAGAGATGAGTAGGCATGGGACCAGCCTAAACCCTAGAGGAAGATCACACAAGTTCAAGGCCAGCCTAGGTGCCAATCCAGAGTACCATGAAAAAATACATTATTTTTAATTGAACGTTTGGACCACTTGCAATACATACTCTTCAGGAATACACTTTCAGCCCCGTAAGCCCTCTCTCAAAACATAAAACTAGGGCCAAAGCTGAGAGTAATAGAAAGGTGGTCAGAATTAAGCAGGAGTTTTAATATTTCATAGGTCATTCTAGGCCCTACAAAAGAACCTACCACTTCATTTTTTTTAAAAAGATTTATTTATTATGTATACAATGTTCTGCTTGCATGTATGCCTGCAAGCCAGAAGAGGGCACCAGATCTCATAGATGGTTGTGAGCCACTATGTGGTTGCTAGGAATTGAACTCAGGACCTCTGGAAGAACAGCCAGTGCCCTTAACCTCTGANCCATCTCTCCAGCCCACCAACTACTTCATATACTTGTAAATTTATAACAAATTTATTCAAGACACTTTGTTGCCTTAAGCTGGGTGTGGGAGAACATACTTGTAAACCTGACATTTAGAAAGTCTAAGGAGGATCAGAAGTATAATGTGATCCTAAACAAGTTCAAGACTAGCTTGAGCCAGATGAGATCCTGTCTCTAAAAACCAAGACTGAGTTAGGAGTATAGCTCAGTTGGTAGAGTGCTTGCCTTGCATTTATGCAGCCCCAGGTCCCATCCCTACCACTGTATAAACTAGACATGGTTGTACACACCAGTAATCTCAGAAATCCAGAGGTAGAGGGTGGAGGAGTTCAAGGTCATCTTAGCCACATCAGTGAGTTTGATACATGAGACCCTGACTCAAAAAGCTAAGACATACCAGTGCCTTACACCAGCAAATGGCAGTTGACAGTGGCAAATGGATGAGACAGGCAAAATAAAAACCATGCCCCTTCTGCAAGTGAAAAGCTACTGGCTGCATGATCCCACAGTTGATGCCAGGGCAGATGGGGCTGATGGGGCTGGCCACAGGGGGAGAGACTGACCACAAAGGACAGGAAGGGATTTCTCAGCGGAAGGGAACCAATTGTTCCAGATCTCTGTGTGGTGTTGTTACAGGCTGTGAACAATTGCTGCAATTCATCAACCACCATACACTGTATGAGTCACAGTGTATCACCTCAGTAAAGCTGAGAAGCAAAACAAAATGTTTCTGTGAGGACAGGCTAGTTACAGTAACACTGTGAGAAAGATCACAGGGCCACTTGGAACACAGGCTCCCTCCTATACAAGCCAGGCACAACAGCAGTTGTTCAGAACATCCTCAGAAAGTTGACATAACAATCAGGAGGAATTGCCCAATGGAGACTTTTCTGGGAATTCCCAAAGTTTCCATGAGGAAATCATACTGTGTTGCCCTATAGCTCAGCTGATGGAGTGCTTGTGCACAAAGCCCTGTGTGCTGTGGTATGTGCCTAGAAAACTAGCATTTGGAAGGGGGAGGGCAGGAAGGTCCACGGTTCAAGATCAACCCCACTGACAAACAGTTGGCCAGCCTGGACTCTACATGAGAATCTGTCTCAAAAAGAGTGTGATTCTTTCTACCACAAAGACCCCAAGGGAGGGAATGGACACTAAGGAAAGGAGGTATTTGATTGTCTACCCTGTCCCATCAAGAGGATGTGAAGTGAGAAATCACAAAGGGAAGAATCAATAGAAACAGAATACGCACTTGAAAGAGAAAAGCTGAACATGGATGCAAATGGCATACCATTTTGAAAACCTCGTTCCAGCCCAGCGTGGTGGAACATTCCTTTAATCCCAGTACCCAGGAGGCGGAGGCTGGAGGAGCTCTGTGAGTTCAAGACCAGCCTTGTCTACAGGCCAGCCAAGACTACATAGTGAGACCCTATGTCTCAAACAGCAACAACAAAAACCAATCTGTCTCCTTGTTTTCAAAAACTCTGAATGCACTCAGTAAAACACCCAGAGCAAAAAGCATCTGCCACATGGGCAACGCGGCACATACACCCTTCCATATAAAATAAATAAATGTAATTTTTAAATGAAAAAACAACCAACAGAAGGAAACCTTCTGGATTCATAACCAGGGCTTTGAAATCAGATTTCACACATGAGTCCAGTCTCCTGGCTCAGCTGTGTCTTACTAGCCTGGTGCCACTCCAGTGCCATCTCCCAGAAATGTTGGGGCCGAAGCTCTCTCCAAGGAGTGTGGCCCTTTGCTCCAGCACTCACCTTGCCTCCCTTGTAGCACAGCAGGAGAAAATCAATAAGGAACTCCATAATGACTCAACCAACTCTGAAAACAGCTGGAAACTTAATTACATCACTCCTATTTGTTATTTTACGAACCCCGTTCTATTTCTCTAAGTTAAGTAATTAGCCAAATCCCCTGTAATTAAGAGGCCAGCAGAGTGCTGGAAGGAAACAGGAAAACACAGCTAAGGACACTGGAGAGACTTATGCCCCAACCTCAGGGCAAAAGTGAACTCTAAATGAATTGAAACAGGAAAGAGAAGGCCTGGGGACTTTCTAGGGTGGAGGGGAGGGTCCTGGAGGGGAGAGTTCTGGAAGAGGCTGTTGGCAGCATGTGGCAGCCCTAATCTTCTAACTGCAACACCCAACACAAAGCTTCATGAGGGATGTGCTGATACAAAGACGAATTCAAACCTTGAGATGGCTAGTTTAATGGCTCACACCTGTAATCCCACCAGTTTGGAGGCTGAGGCAGGAGGATTACTTTAAGTTGAANTTCAGGGCTGTATAGTGTGTTCCAGCTCAGCCTGGGTTAGAGTGAGAACCTATCTAAATAATCTTAAAAAAAAAATGAACTGGCAAAGTAAGCATGAAAATGGAAAGAGAATGAAGGGAGCTGCTATCCAGAGACAATAGTCACAGGCTAATATTCCACTACAGGGCAACACACACAAACACACCACAAAACAAAAACAAACAAATAAAACAGTTTCCCTTCAACAATGAATCCTACTGGTCAGGCCCAAGGACAGCTTCATAGTATATATAGTGCTTGCCTAGTAGGAATGAGAAACTGAGTTCAGTCCGCAACACAGCAAGAAAAATAACAACCCTATCATGTCTAATATGGGACACATGCACACACACACATAAGGTCAGGTGATTGATGCTATGGAAGAACACCAAATTGTACAAATACTCATTAATCCAACCAATATCCAACATTTAATTTTCAAACCTTCACAGAGTGGTGACATTGTGCTTTTAAAAGATGACATTGTTCATCTACTAGAACAATGACACTCAAGAATTTCCTGATTGTAGTGGCACAAAAGGCTTCACACATCACATTCTAACGTACTCACCAACTACATTATTGGGGTGTTCTTCTGGGGCATGGAGAGTTCATGTCTAATCAGTTTTATCTTAATCACTATAGAGAAAGCATAGATCACTGGACCTGGGGATGTGGCTCAGTTGGTAGAGTGCTTGCCTACCATGCACAAAGCTCTGGGTTCAATCCCCAATACCATCTCATAAACCTGAGTATATATGACCCCTCCACCTGCGTTTCATGGTCCTGAACATTTCGGATGATGAAGTCTGAAAGTATATGAGGCAGGTGAGATTTCCAGGAAATTAGAGACTTTCTACTATACACTAATGTTGAAATGACAATGGTTTGGTCAAGAAAACAAAACCCAATCTAAGAACAAAGCCTAACTGGCCCCACATTTACTTAGCTGCAGCCAAAATAACTTCCCCAAGAACAAGGCTGTACAAAATTAGCCTTCGTTTATTAATGTTAATGTTAAGTCTATAGAAGGAGCTGAGCATGGTGGCATACACCAGTAATCCCAGCATGCCCTCCTATAATGGTGATGTGGCTCTGTATGCTGTGAATATATATTGTTCTGACTGGTTGATAAATAAAGCTGTTGGCCAATGGTGAGGCAGAATAAGGTTAGACAGGACATTCTAACTAGGGAGAGAGAAGGCAGAGCAGAGGAGACACCAGCTGCTGCCAAAGGAAAAACATGCCAGCAGACTAGTAAAGCCACGGTAAATGTGGCAAAACATAGATTAATAGAAATGGGTTAATTTAAGCGTCAGAGCTAGTCAGTAATAAGCCTGAACTAATGACCAAACCGTTATAATGAATATAAGCCTCTGAGTAATTATTTTATAAGCGGCTGTGGGACCTTGGCCCTGGTGGGACCTGGACCAAACATTCTCCTACACTCCTAGAGGGGAGAAGAAAGCTCATAAAACTCAGGATGCAAATGAAGTCCGAAGAGTCTGTGATGGCTCATCTTCATCATCATCAGTTCAACTGGATTTGGAAGCACGCAGGAGGCACACTTCTGGATGTCTCTGAGGAAGTGTCAGAGAAGCTTAGCTAAAGAAATTCCAGTCAGAATCTGGGTGGCACTATCCCATAGCCTGGGGCCCCCGGACTGAGTGAAAATGGGAAAGGATAAAGCTAGCTGCTTCATAATTCATCTCCCTCTGCTTCCTGACTGCAGACAAAATAGGATCAGCTGCCTCATACTCTGCCCACCATATCTTCCATAGGCCCAAATAAATTCTTTCTTTTATAGGTCACCTTGGTCATGGTCACCAAAGTAGCTAATATGTATACCCAGCTCCCTCAGCAAGCATGTCTATAACACTTAGAACAGTTTATTTTTCTGGTGCTTGGCACTGAACCTAGGCCTTACACATGTTAAGCAAGTACTTTACCAATGAACAATATCCCCACACCTTTGATTTTTTTTCTCTTTAACTGTAAATCAGGTTCCTTTTTAGTTCAGTTTACAGTTTGTATCCAATAATTCCCTCTTTTTCTAGTTCTCTGACAATACTAAAGCAAATGTAAGAAGTCCTTTTTTCCTATTCTACTTTTAAAGCTATTTTTTATGATATGACTAATCAATTTAAAATATAAAACCCAAACAAACCCTTCCTTAAGTTGCTTCTCAGGTATTTTGTTACAGAAACAAGAAAACTTTCTAGGGGCTAGAGAGATAACTCAGTGGTTAAGAGAGCTTCCTGCTCTTCTAGAGGACCGGAGTTCTGTTCCCAGCATCCATGTCAGTGGTGCACAAACACTGCAATCCCAGACCTAGGGACTAGAGCTCCCTCTTTTGGCCTCTGAAGGCACCTACACTGGTGTGCACATACCCACAAATACACACCACACACACCACATACACCACACACACACACCCCTAAAAATAAATCTTTAACAATTTCTAGTGGAGAAGCGACTCTTGAGCGGAGGTACCTACAGGTTGTCCAAGGAGCTCCAGGGACACAGCTCTTTAGGTTCATCGTCCACACTGGGATAGGGTTTGTGGAAACAAAGCCTCTGAGTCACCTATGATCCTGTAAATAACCCCCAAATGAACTCATTGTTTTACCAAGCTGCACTTGAAATAATCCCTTTGGTCTATCGTTGGTGTCCTATCTGGAGTGAACAGATGTTTAGTCACACCTCGGGAGGAAAAGCCACAAAACTTCTGTCTACTGTCTTCACCAAGCACAGTTATACCCCAGAGGCTGAAAATAACAAGCACACAGAGACACAGGTCATCTAGATGCTTTCTCTAGAGAGTTCTCACTAATTGATAATACATAAGCAGATAATAAACACCTATAATATACAATGGGGTAAGATGGTTTCACTTTAAGTTAAGAAAGAAGTCTTTGAGTTGTTCATCTCTAAGAATGGAAGCACTGTATTTGGGGGTGTAGCTCAGTGCTAGACTGCTTGCCTCTTGAGCTCAAGGGCTTGAGTTCAATCCTTAGTCAAGGGGAAGTGAAACCTCATCAGAGGCTGGTGAATAGAGCATGCCTATAACCCTAGCATTTAGGAGGCTGGGGCAAGAGAATCTCAAGTTCTAGGCTGGGTTGGGCTACATAGCAAGAACCATCTCAAAACAAAACAAAACAAACAAACAAACAAACAAACAAAAAAACCTACCAGGATCTACTTACTCCAGAGAGCCACCACTTTGGAGAGGCTTTATTGCTTCTACTTAATCACAAATGGAACATTTTCATCCACTTTCCTCAAAGTGATTAGGAAATAGCCTTAGCAGCATTTTCTTCTAGGAAAAGTGTGCACATCTATGACTTTAAGCAGTTGTCTCCACTGAGAGCGAGGGAGATACAGCTCTTCCCATCTTATACCACACCTCAGTTTTATTCTCGACTTCTAGACCACTAGTTCTCAATCTTAATATCACGACCCTTTAATACAATTCCTCATGTTGTGGTGACCTCCCCAACCATAAAATCATTTTCATTGCTACTTCATAACTGTGATTTTGCTACTGTTATGAATCATAATGTAAATACCTGTGTTTTCTGATGGTCTTAGGTAAACCCTGTGATAGGGGCGCCTGACCCCCCAAAGGGTTGCAACCTACAGGTTGAGAAACACTGCTCTAGACCTTTTAGGTAACTCTTAGCTTTCATCTGCTTCCCCAAACTTACTCCCCAGGATCTCTGAGATATTTGTGTTTGCTTGTTTGTTTCTGGTCTTTTCTTATTTTGGAGACAGTGTCTCCTTATGCAGTCCTAGCTAACACTTTATATTAGGCTGGATTTAAACTGTGGCAGTCTTCAGGATTCTACATTTCAAATGCTGAGATTACAAGTATGTCCCACCAGAACCAGCTACAGGCAATTGCATTTGAAATTCTCTTTACCAGATTGTTAAATGTTCAGTAGGCCTGTGACATCTGGAATTAACCAAAATCCAAAAATGGAGGGTGTAATCTTAAATGGTCTTATTAATAAAAAATAACCCAAGGCCAGCTATTGGGGTGAACGCTGAAAGATCAGAGAAATAGGACAAGCCACAGCCAACCTCACCTTGCCAAGTCCTCAGCTGATCTTGTTTCCTCAGACTGGAAGCTTCTGAGTCCTCACCCGAATGGATCTCAGCTGAACTCTGCTCAAAGCCTGAAAGCTTAAGAGGCCTCTAGTTTCTGGTTCTCACACCTTATATACCTTTCTGCTTCCTGCCATCACTTCCTGGGATTAAAGGCATGTGTCTTTCCCAAGCAAGACATAGATCTCAAGTCCTGGGATTAAAGGTGTGTACTACCACCCCTGGCTCTGTTTCCAGTGTGGTCTTGAACTCACAGAGATCTGGATGGATCTCTGCCTCCAGAATGCTAGGATTAAAGGCGTGTATGTCACCACTGTCTAGCCTCTATGTCTAATCTAGTGGCTGTTCTGTTCTCTGACCCCAGATAAGTTTTATTAGGGTACATAATATGTTGGGGGACACAATATAATCACCACAGGAAGGCACACCTGTGAAGGATTTTTTTCTCCTTAATTGGAAGCAGGTAGATCCACTTCTAATCCAGACCTTTGAGGTAGGAAGACATAGGCCTTTGATTTGAGGCGGGCAAATACACCTGGGCCACACCTTCTGCTGAGGACATGGGAGACCAAAGCTTTTGCTCTTTGCCTGTTTGGCCTTCCTTGCCTTGCTAGCACGTCCATTCCTTCACTGGCATTAGAGTCTACTTCTTCAGGATTCTAGCGTATATTGAAGACCAGATAAAACATCCAGCATTGTGGACTGAACAACTACTGAATTCTTGGACTTTCCATTCACAGACAGCCATTGTTGTATTAGCTGAACTACAGCCTGTAAGTCATTCTAATAAATCCCCTTTCTATACATAGAGATTCATTCTATAAGTTCTGTTACCCTAGAGAATCCTGAGTAATACAAGGCCCTTTCATGAGTTCATTAAACCCTAGGAATTGTCTCTAACATCTTTCTCCTTTGTCTACCATATCCAATTGGAAAACTAATTATTTGGCTGTTTCTATTTGAGTGTGTGATCCTAAGGGATCAAATCCCAAACCTTGTGCATACCAGGCAAGAACTGTGTCACTGCAATATACCCTGTGGTGGTTTGAAGGAGATGTCTCCCGTAGTTCTGGACATTTGAATATTTGGTCCCTAGCTGGTGGCAGTGTTTGGGAAGGCTTGAGGGTTGCAGCCTTGGAGGAAGCGTATCACCTGAGGTAGACTTTGAGAATTTAAGGACTCTGTCCATTCTAAGTTCATTCTCTCTACTTCCTGCTTGTGTTCCAAGATGTAAGCTCTCAGTTTCCAGTTGCCATGCCTCCATTCTGCCATCATGGAACTATATGGCCAAATAAATTCCTTCTTTTATAGGTTGCCTTGGTCATGATGTTTTATCGTAGTAACAGCAAAGTAGCTAGTATGTATCCCCAGCCTCCTTCAGCAGGCATGTCTATAACACTTAGAACAGTTTCTTTTTCTGGCACTGGACACTGAACCCAGACCTTGTGCTTGTTAGGCAAGTACTTTACCATAAACAACATGTCGAAATCTTTGATTTTTCTCTTTAACTGCAAATCAGATTCCTTTATAGCAACCCTTTCTTTCCCTAGTTCTCTGAAAATATTAAACAAATGTATGAAGTCCTTTTCTCCTAATCTACTTTTAAAACTATTTTGTGATATGAATAATCAGTCTAAAATATAAAACACTGCATGTCAGGCACGGTGGCCCACACCTTTAATCCTAGCACTTGGAAGGCAGAGGCTGGTGGATGTCTGTGAGTTCAACAAAAGCTTTGGTCTACACAGTCAGTTCCAGGCCAGCCTGGGATACAGAATGAGATCTTGTCTCAGAAAGAGANCGAGACTGAGTCCTAAGTTGTAAAAAACTGTCCAAAGTATAAAACACGGGGCCATCAAGATGGCTCTGAGGAAAGGCATTTGCTAGCTTGATCCCCAGAACCCACAGAGTAGAAGGGGAGATGGAGGCATGAAGATCAGGAGTTCAACGTCATCCTTGCTTATAAAGTGAGTTTAATGCTAGCTTGAGGCACATGAGACCCTGCCTCAAATAAACAAAGGACTAGACTAGTAAGAGGACTTAAGGGGTAAAGGCACCTGCCACCCTACCTGACTAGTAGAGGACAATCTCCAAGACATACAAGGTGGAAGGAGAGCCAACTCCTGAAAGCTGTCTTCTTCCCCGCATTCCCCCTTATCCTGGGAAGCATGTATCACCTCATTCAAATAAATGAACTCATTGAAAACCCATATGTTCCATTAAAAAAAAACAGGCCTGGGGATATAGTTCATTTGGTAGAGTGCCTGCCCAGCCTGCCTAGCAGACACAGACCTTGAGTTTGATACATAGCACTATATGTGTAGTATACCTGTAATCTCAGCTAGGAAGACGAAAGAAACAAGGCGTGCTAGTCGTGGTGGCACATGCCTTTAATCACAGCATTTAGGAGGCAGAGGCAGGAAGATCTCTGAGTTCAAGGCCAGCTAGCTCTACAAAGTCAGACCTTGTCTCAAAAATAAAATGAAAAGAAAAATGAAAGAAATTTAATGACTAAAAATGGACAGTCATCCTTGACTATGTAGGGAGTTCAGGGCCAGCTGGGATAGCTGGTACTCTGTGTCAAAATAAAGATGATGATGAAAATACCTATTTATGGATGTTTTGGTTATAAAATGACTGAAGCAAACAGAAGCCACATTTTGAGCCTTTTGTGTGGGGCATTGGTGACCCAGTCCAGGGCTTGGCTTGTGCTATGCAAATATTCTACCACTACACTCCACATTTCCAGCTCTCAGCCTTTCTTATAGGCTTCTCTGTATTTTAAAAGCTCACAACATCTCATTTTTCACCATTTTTAAAGGAAAAGACCTAGATTCTGAGATTCAAACACTTGGTCACAAGATGGCTCAAGACTGTGCTGATTCCAAACCCACTTTCAATCACGATCAACTGCCACCGTGCCACAACTGTGTTTGTAAAGGATCATTTCTACATTCATCCAGAGGATTGTTGTCACTATGCATGTTTGACTTAAGACAGAATTATAAACTAAAATAAACAGAAAACAGCCCTGTTCGAAATCTAACCTCAATACGGGATAACAAAAACAAAGAGCCTTGCTTGCAATTTTCTCATTTTCCCACTCAAGTTCAGCAGAAAAGAGTAATTTATTTAGAATGTACAATTGGTGTTAACAACATTCTTCAGTGCAGAAAGGACTGTGGTTAACATTTAAAAGTGGAAGGGGCCCAAGTTGGCCAAAAGGAAGAACATGGAAATTCTNCCCACAGCCAGAACAATGGACATAGATTTGTCCAAACAAAGAACAGTTAAGGGAGGGAAGACCATTTGTCCAGCCCTTGTTATGATATTTTATGACTATTTTTCCAGTGGCCAATTTCCTATTCACTTTAACAAAGAAAAAAGATTAAACAAAAATAAATGTAACATTTTGCAAGTTTATATTATCCTTTGGTAGAAACAAATAAATTACTGTGTTCAAAGTCCAGCCCCTGAAAACATTCTGGAGTCATATGATTACAGAGGCAAAACTGCCCCTTCAGTGCTGTAGAAGGAAGTTTCAAGACTTACTCTTCATCCTCGGTTCAACTGCAAAGCTTTAATGTTAATAAAGGTTAAACTCACATTCTGGGAATATAGCTCAGGACAGAGCACTTGCTTAGTGATTTACAAGTCCCTGAATTCCACACACACAGAGTGGAAAATTGGGAGTTAGTAGGGAGCTTTCTTACCATGCAAGGATTCTCAACCTGATATAAACTGGACATGCAGTGCATGTAGGTCAGTAATCCCAGCAGCCGGCAAGTGAAACAGGAGGTTCAAGGCCAAGTTTGGGTGAGTGTGGTAGCACCTTTAGTCCTAGAACTCAGGAGGTAGAGGCAGGCAGATCTCTGAGTTACAGGTCGGCCTAGTCTACATAGCTATATCAATGCCAGCCAAGGCTACATAGTGAGACTCTCAAAACAAAACATTTCAAGGTCATCCTCATATCCTCAGCTACTTCGTGAATTTGAAGCTAAACTACTCATTCTATGTGAGACCCAAACTCACCTCTGAGCCCCATGAAAGGAAAACAAATAGGTGTTTAAAAATGTCATTCTCTTTAGGCTATTGTTCTGACCTAATCAACATATTTCATGACATTACACAACAGAACCTTGGCTCTCACACTATCAACCTAGCCTTTGGATGGCACGTCAAAGAGCTATGTCCAGACAGCTAGGAAACAACACCACTAACTGGAAAAGACGTTAAAAATGTAAGCCTTGAGTTTAAAGTACAAAGCTGAAAAAACAAAACAAAAACCTAAAAAGCAGGTTCTGAGAATAAACCACAAAGTAGAGCCCAGAGTACTCTTGATTTAAACACTGTGTAGGCGGCACATTCTCCTCCCTGGCTCACGGTGGGCACCAGGGCTTCCCGGCTCTCCGTATTTGTCAAGCCTCACTTAAGTGCTGTTTAAAAAAACACGGTCGTGCATATACATTTTTAATATACAGGGTTTGGTTTGGTTTGGTTTGGTTGATAGAACGAAAGTCATCGAAAGCGAACAGTGTTTTTGTTCTGTTGTTTTACCTCGCTGGAGTTAGTTTCATAGAGAGGACGGTGGAGTGGGCTTTGCTGTCGATCTGTACATGCAATCACACAACTCAGACCCATGTAACCAAGAAAAAAACTGCTTGAACAAATGGCTAACACAAATTCACACATCGAAGGCCTCTCTGCTTATTCAAACATCCCCTAAGAGCATACCCGTTTTGGTCGGGGCTTCATTTTTAAAGCCTTAGAAACTATCACTACTTTGCAACAGTAGTGAGTTTTCACTACCTGAGATTTTGAAGAAAACTGTCTACACTTTCGGTTCTGGGAGAGGCCGGTGCCTATGGCAGGTAGCACACAACCTCCAGTCACTTTGCAGCTGAGTTTTAAATGTGTGAATTTAGTGGCGTGCAGCAAACGTCCGAGCGACCTCAGGAAAGGGATGCGGGGTGGGAATTGAAAGAGTTTGTGCAGATCCTCTACAGCACAAGAGATAAGCCTCCGGAGGTTCTGGAACATGTGCACAGATCCAGCAAAACAAAACCCACCCAGGTTCTCAGGAGAGTGAGAGACACACCCAGATCAGTCAAAATCAGCTGGACCACTGTGCATAGGGGGAACTGCCCTACCGCCCCACGAGCCCCGGCTCTTGAAATCCTGTGT
>LZPO01087167.1:449645-460750 GCA_001675575.1 Neotoma lepida | reverse complement strand
CGGACCGGCTGATGTAGCACCTCCAGGCACACCGAGCAGTCGAAGGAGGTGATGGGAAGCTCCGGGTCCCCGCTGCGCTCCAGGGGCCGCGGGGAGGCGGAGGCAGGCGCGGACTTGGAGCTGTCGCTGCTCAGCAGGGAACCCATCGCTGCGCGCTAGCTCCGCAGGCTGCCAGGAGCTCGGTGCGAGCCGCGGGGGGGTTCTGTTGTCCCTCCCCGGAGGAAGGAAGTCCCGGCCCAGCCGGGATCGCCGCCTCCTAGCTCGGCCAGCCGCGTCTCGGGGCCTCTCGATGGAGCGCAGGCGGAGCGCGCGGCCGCCGCTTGCAAACGCTCTTCCGCGAGCCACTAGGCGCTGCAGAGGCTCGAGGTCCCGAGGGTGAAACCCGAACCTTCCACCGGGCGACCGCACTCAGAGCTCTGCAAAGTGCAGTTTGAGAACACCCACTGGAGACGAGATGACTCTATCTGGCCTCCAAGTTGGTATCTTAATATGCCTCAAAGCCGACCTATGACCAATTCGATGATTGACTCAATACTTCAATCAGGGAGAGACAGATAGCCCGGAGCAATGGAAAGTTTCCTGATTCAGAGCCCCACTTAGTGGCGTACAAATACGATGTCAGCAGTCAGGCAGGAGGATTGCTGAGAGTTCGAGGCTAGCCTGGGCTGCATTTGAACACGGCTGTGTTTCAAAAGTAGACAAATAAGCCAGACATCATGGCTTATGCCTTCAATTTCAGCACTTAGGAGGATTATCCAAAGTTTTGGGGTAGCCTGGACTGCATAGTGAATTCCAGAACATTCAGAGCCATGGAATGAAACCATCTCAAGAAAACACCACTATTTTAGATGTAGTTAAGTGGTGGTGTGCTTGCCTAGTTTGTATGAGATCTGGGTTTGTTCCCCAGTACTGATGCAAATGATAAAGTGAAGAATAAAATAAAACTCGCACCTGTGTATGGTGGGGCACGCCTGTAATAACAGCACTTGGGAGGTTGAGTTAGGAGGGAAAAAATAGGTTGGAGAGAGCTATAGATTTAATGCAATTGTATGGACAAATACACACTACGCTGTGGACTATATATAATACTACAAAATATGTAATGTATTACAATTTCCTGGTCTTCACCCAGTTTCTCCTAGTTGGCCTCAAACTCAGTGAACTGCCTGCATCTGCCTCTGCTAGAATAAAAGCATGCACCACCATGCCCAGCTGACACTTTTAATTTTTAATTTTATGGGTTGGGGATTTAGCTCAGTGGTAGAGCGCTTGCCTAGCAAACACAAGGCCCTGGGTTTGGTCCTCAGCTTTGAGGAAAAAAAAAAAAGACAAAACCATTTTTTAAAATTTTATTTTATATTGTTTAATTTTATGATGCTGGGCATTGTCTCTCAGGCAAACACTCAATCATTAAGCTGTAACTCAGCTCCCTTTTTGCTTAGTTTTTGGTTTTGGTTGTTGTTGTTTTTGAAAATGGGCCTTACAGTGCAGCCCTGGCTGGCCTGGAGCTTGCTATGTAGGCCAGAATGGCCTTGAATTCCCAGAGATCTGCCTGCCTCTTCCTCCTGAATGCTGGAATTAAAGACAAGCACCAATGTAGGCATAGTTTTCCTGTCCTGCAGCTGCTCTCAAATAAACACACTGAGGCTTATGTTAATTATAAATGCTTGGTCAATGCTCAGGCTCATTACTAACTAGCTTTTACATTTTAAGTTAACCCATATTTCTTATTTACACTCTGCCATGTGGTGGTACCTTTATTAACATGGCACATTCATCTCCTGCTCCTTCTGCATCTGGCTGGCAACTCCAGACTCTGGCCTTCTTCCTCCTCACATTCTCCTTGCCTAATCTTTTTCTGTTCAGTTATTGGCCAGTTAGCATCTTTCTTAAACCAATCACTGTGACATATATTCACACAGTGCAAAGGAATATTCCACAGCATACCAACATGCCCGGCCTAGGTTTACAGTATCAAGTATGTATTCCCTCCTTTCGACCAGGCCTAAAATCCAATCAGCAATCAGTTGGTTAACCCAAGAACAGTCATGTCATTATTACACCAGTGATAAGCAATTTTTGCAGGTAGAGTTTTTGTTAGAAGTAAATGGATGCAATGGGCAGTGAAGCCTACCAGATGGAGTTAAACACTTGTTCTGTCTCTGACTTTACTCATTCTGCAGGCATTTAATGAGGGAACCTACTTTGTGTCAAATATATCACTAGTCATCAGGGGCAGGATAAGGAATGTTCTAGATAGTTAGTTAGCATTAACTGCGAACTTGACCCAGCCAAGAAAGTAACTGGGGAATTGTCTTGATCAGGTTGGTCTTTGGACTTGTGTATGACACCGAGAGGTTGTCTTGGTTGTTTATTGATGTAGGAGAGCATAGCCCACTGCAGGCAGCACCTCTCTCCAGGCAGGTGGTTCTGAGTTACATAAGAAAGCTACCTAAACATGAGCCTGGGAGTAAGCCAGACAGCAACAGTCCTCCATGGATTCTGCTTCAGCCTCCTGCCTTGAGTTCCTTCCATGACTTCCTGTGATCTGGAAGTTAAGCCTAATGAAGTTTTCCCTCCTATAAGGTGCTTTTGGTTAGAATGTTTTATCACAGCAACAAGAAGGAAGCAAAGACAGACCAAGGAGCAGACAGTTACTGGCTCTGGCCGCTGAGCACCTCTTCATCCTCACTGTCCTCTTCTTTGGGTGAATTCTTTTCTTCATCTCTGAATTTAAGAGACTCTTCTGACTGACTACTGTGGACCTCGGTGGTAAAGGCAATGCACTGTATGTCTGTGTATGCTTCCATTACACACAGTGATGCTGGAGTGCTGCCACTCACTGTGCACTTCTTAACCTCATGGCCCTCCCTCTTCATGGAATCACTCACGTCCCCCCCTTTCCATGGAATCACAGCTTTCCTAGCACCTACCTCATAGCGATGACACACTTCCTCTTTATCTCTTGCCTTTACAGCTTGCAGCATTTTACCAAAACTTCCTTTTTCTCTTGCATAATCTATTCAGTTAGTCTGTGGTTTACACCAAAACTGACACCTCTTTCCTGTCCTCAAGGCTTTCATTCTGATAGATAAGCTGCTTAAGAAAATAACATCTTTAGCTGGGTGGTGGTAGTGTACACCTTTAATTCCAGAACTCGGGAGGCAGATCTCTGTGAGTTCGAGGCCAGCCTGGAATGCAGAGAGAGTTACAGGACAGCCAAGGCTACACAGAGAAACCCTGTCTTGAAAAAGCCCCTCCCCCAAAAAAGAAAAGAAAACCTTTATAATACAGTATATCATTAGTGATCAGAATCTATGAAAGGAATGAGGATGCTGACTTCACCGAGAGTATGTAAGGAAGGAGAGAGCAAGAAAGAACATTCTGGAGTTAGAGATGTAGCTCAGATGGTGGAGTGCTTTCCCAGCATACAGGAAACTGGGTTTCATCTCCAGCACAGCAGAAACTGAGTGTGGCAGTGCCCATCTGTAATCCCCGCTCTGGGGAGGTGGAGTCAGCAGGATCAGAAATCCAAGGTCTTCCTCAGCTATGTCAAAAAATTACAAATACCATTATGGTGGTGAAGGCCTTTAACCCCAGCACTTTGGAGGCAGAGGCAGGTAGATTTCTGTGAGTTTGAGGACAGCCTGGTCTACATACCAAGTTCCAAAACAACCAGGGCTACATAGAGAGACCCTGTCTCAAAAATAAAAATAGAAAATAAAAAAGGAAGAAAAAGAAAGAAAAAAAACAAAACAGAAAACAGCATTCCATAGCTAGTCATGACGGAGCATGCCTTTAATCTCAGCACTCGGAGCAGAGGCAGGAAATTCTGTGAGTTGAGGCCTGTCTACATAGGGAATTCCAGGACAACCAGGACTATCGTGAGACTCTGGTAGGAGGAGGAGGAGGAAGAAGAGGAGAGACGACGTTCCAATTTCAAATTGAGGGAAAATCAAAGTATTCCAGACAGATGGGGATGACCAGGATGTGATGAGCACAGACAAGGGGGTAGGAAGCCCCAAGCCCTGGCTCGGAAAGCTGCGTTCAGTTCCCCGTTGCTAGAATTTTCAGCATACAGCACTCAACAGAGAGAGGAAACTGGAGACCAGGAGGTGTGAACATGACAGTGGCCTTGGTTAGGTAATTTCAGTTGGCTTCTGTGGCTTTCTAGAGCCAATTAAGAGCTTGAGCAAGTCAGTGACATGGCCATACCGGCAGTTCTGTCAAGTCATTCTGTCCTCAAACTATCTTGCGTCACACTCACCTGAGAAGCCTGTTGAAATGGCTCAATGCCAAGATACCAAACTTCAGTGTCTGGGTGAGTTATGAAAGCTCCACTTTAGCTGGGTGTGGTGGTGCCCTCAGGAAGTGAACACAGGAGGATCGCTGAGAGTACCATGAGGCCAGCTGGGGGTATACAGAAAGACCTTTTCTCAGAAAGGTAAAGCAAACAATAGCAAATCAAAATGAAAACCAAACCAGACAACCAACTAGACAAAAACCTTACATTGTAAACAGTCCCCAGCTGAATCTCATGCAGGACTTAGTGGACCCTTCCTTAAGAAGCATCTTCGTGGTAGCAGTAGAAGCAGCAGGCTCTGTAAGTTATTGTGGCAATAGCAGACCTGTCCAGCAGCAGGAGAGGCACTTGCTTTTATTTTGGCACAATTTGAGCCTCCTCACCACTGGGTGACGTCATACTGGTTAGACACTCTGGCTCTGAAACATGTTGCTTACGGTGATCTCTTGGTAAATTCTCACCTATAATCCTATGGGCATAATAATGGTTTATAACACTCTACAGAGACATCTGAGATGTGATCTTGAATAGCGTGTAGCACTTTCACAATGATAAAATGAAAAATCATTTTCTTTTGTAGGAGGCAGTACTTAGGGACAGAAACCAGGGCCTTACACATGCCAGGCATATGCTCTGTATTAAGGTGTCTTCAGAGCTTTATTATTGTAATTATTAATTTTTACTTTTAAAGTTGCTTATGTTTTAAACATTTATTTGTGGGGGAGAGGTGCCCATGTGCCATGGTATGCACGTGGAGGTCAGAGAACAACCTGAGGGAGCTGGTTCTCTCTTCCCACTCAGATCGGTAGCAAGCCCCTTCCCATTTAACTTTCTTGCTGGCCCCATCGCTCTCTTCTCAAAGCGAGAAAGACATCATCACAAATGCCATTCCACCAAAGGACTCCTGTGCTCATCCAGATAAATCAACCAAGGACCTGGATTTTCTGCCTTGACTTGTGACCACTGGTTTTTCAGACTTGAGTGTGTTGCCCTTTGTTTTTCTGCTAGCCAATCTTACTGTCTTTAGTTGCTAGGTTTCAGATCCTGTGTGGTAGGCAGGTATCTCCATGGCATCCTGACCAATTAATTCTTCATCTACTGTAGGTAGTCCCAGGACAACATAGCCCCAAAACAAGCTGTTTGGCTTCAGTAATAACTCAGGGAAGATTGTGTGGGTGTCACTGGGAGGCTCTTCCTGGGTAACGCCTGGGCCTGACTTTCGTTCACATTCGGGGTGATCTACTTCAATACATATGAAATCACAATAGGGATAGAATGGAAGAGGTCCAGAGGAGCATCTGATCCAATTCTCCCATTTCCCAGGAAGTAAACTAATTCCTAGTCAGCTAAAAGCATTTACTCTGCCTCTTTCAGTATTTCAGATGGGCACATTTGAAATACAAATGAAGTCCTTGGGCTAGGAGTATATTTCAGTGGTAGAACTTGCTTAGCATGAGCAAGCCCCGAGTTCAACCCCCAGCACCACAAACACATACAAAAAACAGTATATTTTGGTTTGAATAAATGTCCCCTGTGGGCTCATGTGTTTGAACTCTTGGCTGGTAACACAGTTTTGAAGGGCAGATGAACCTTTAAGACGTGAGTCCTGGCTACCAGGATGGGTGTTTAAGGGGTTCTCTTGGCCCTGAGTGCTGTCTTGTTCTCTGTTGCCTGGTTTGTCACTGTGAGGAAACTCACTACATGTTCCTAGTGACATGTAGCCACCATGCCATGCCTTCTCCACCATGAGGGACTCAAGTCCTGAGCCCAAGTCAATCCTTCCTCCATTAAGCGGCTTCTGTCAGAGATTTTATCACCGTGTTGAGAAAGCAGCTGATCCAGTACTGCTCAGAGACAGTGTTTGGCCTCGCTTGTAAGTGGGCCAATACTTGGAAATAATAAGACATAGCTGACTGTAGTGGTGCACATCTTTAATTCCAGCACTTGAGAGGCAGTGGCAAGAGGATCTCTGTGAGTTCAAATCCAGACTAGTCTGCACATCGAGCTTCAGGACAGTTAGGGCTACATAGAGAGACCCTACCTTAAAAAAAAAAAAAGGAGAAAATATTTGGGGAAGCAGGATCACAAAAGGTAAAATGATAAATAACAAAGTAAATAGCAACTTCATAGAAACTGAAGGCAACACTATAAATTAGTCCATGATTCACTACAAATAAAAAGTAACTTTCAGCTGGGCGGTGGTGGCACACGCCTTTAATCCCAGCACTTGGGAGGCAGAGGCAGGCGGATCTCTGTGAGTTTGAGGCCAGCCTGGACTACCGAGTGAGTTCCAGGAAAGGCGCTGCCAAAGCTACACAGAGAAACCCTGTCTCGAAAAACCAAAAAAAAAAAAAAGTAACTTTCATGATTTTTTCCAAACTACCTCATACCTACATAAACACTTCCCTACTTGATATTTGTCTACTATGTATGCTTGTTGTCCTTTATCACAAAAGAATGTCAGTGCTTTCACTTCAAAAAAATGCAGTTGTTGGGTGGGTAAGGTGGCTCAGCAGATAAAGGGACTTGCTGCCCTGCCTGACAACCGGAGTTAAATCTCCAGGACCCGCTGGTGGGAGGAGAGAACTGACTCCAGAACGTTGTCCTCTGACCTCTACCAGTGTGTTATGGGGTGTGTGTGTGTGTGTGTGTGTGTGTGTGTGAGAGAGAGAGAGAGAGAGAGAGAGAGAGAGAGAGAGAGAGAGCGCTACAATTGTATCTTGTGCTAGCATTATATGTAACTTAGGTAAATCGTATCTTTCACCTGGGTAAGTGAAGCTATCTGTTTTGTTGGTACGTCCTACAAGTGTAGATCAATCTGTCTCACGTTAGAAGGCTGGGGAGATTGGGGTCCCTGTGGCCACTGCCTATTCTCATGCCTTACCACTCTGTATTAGACTCTGTCTATATTCTACACCTAAAGAAACGGCAGGCAACAATAAAAATACAAACCAGTGCTGAGTGTAGTGGCACACATCTAGGATGCTAACAAGGCAAAAGGATCACAAATCTGAGGTTAGCCTGGGCTCCATAGTGAGTTCAAGGCTAGCTTGAGCTATATGTGAAGACCCTGTCCCAATTATCAACAACAAATGAGTACACTGATACTAGTTTAGTTGACTGCATAGACCATGTACAATATTACTATAATTCACATATAAGCATGTGTATGTTTGTGTTATAAAAATTAAGCCATGCATGGTGTTTAATCTCTGCTGTCAGCGTGACTGGCTTCAGGCTAACCACAGAAACCACCTCTGGGTGAAGGATGCTTCCAGAAGGGACTAACTGAAGAGGAAAGACACAGCCTGAATGCGAGTTGCAGCACAGCATGGGCTGGGGTCCAGGACTGACTATAAAAGAGAAAGTGAGTTGAGCACCACTATTCATCTCTCTCTGCTTCCTAACTGTGGATGTTATAAGATGAGCTGCCCCACACTCCTGCCACTGGGCTTTCCCCATAGTCACAGGCTGTCCTCCCCAAACTGTGAGCCAAATAAACCAAACCCTTCCTTCCTTAAGTTGTGTTTGTCATGTATAAATACAAGCACACTTAACACACACACAATGTTTACAACATGTATCTCTTTCATTTCCTCTTTTCATATAGTCAGGCTCAGAGAGTTTACACAACTTGGCCAAAGCCTAACAGCTCCTGTATGACAGGATAGCATTGTTCGGCTGTGCTGAGATGGAACTCAGAGTCTCTTCTACCAAACAAGCCTTCTGTCACCATTGATAAGCCTAGACTAGAGCAGAGGTCATGTGTGTGATGCTGAGTCTATGCTTCTGCCTCTCACCATGTCATGAAAATATAGACAGGACTGGGCATATTCTATTTCTGTGGTCTGTTTCCCTTAGTGTATTTGTACTGGCTGGTTTTGTGTGTCAACTTGACACAAGCTAGAGTCATNAGATAGGAAGGAGCCTCAGTTGAGGAAATGCCTCCCTGAGATCCAGCTGTAAGGCATTTTCTCAATTAGTGATTGATCAGGGAGGGCCCATCCCATAGTGGGTGGTGCCATCCCTGGGCTGGTGGTCCTGGATTCTATAAGAAAGCAGGCTGAGCAAACCCAGCGAAGTAAGCCAGGAAGCAGTACCCATCCAGGGCCTTTGCATCAGCTCCTGCGTCCAGGATCCTTCCCTGCTTGAGTTCCTGTCCTGACTTCCTTCAGTGATGAACAGCAATGTGGAAGTGTAAGTCAAATAAACCCCTTTCCTCCCCAACTTGCTTTTTGGTCATGGTGCTTCATCATAGCAATAGAAACCCTAACTAAGACAGTATTAAAGTTTTAAAGTCTGCATTCATAAATCCCTGAGGTTATACAAAGTACAAGAAAAACAGGAAAACTTTAGGGCTTTAAGGCACAGCCCTAAGATCTCACAGCAGAGCCTTGGGATAGGGAGATCATCCACAGAGTGTTGTTCCTGCACCACAAACAGTCAGAGCAATGAACGTACCTCCAGAAAAAGCATTTATGAACTTTATTATCCCATTTCACAAATGGAAAACTGAAGTGTATAAATAGGCGTGGGGCACTTTATTTATAGTCTGCGCCCCCATAATTAGAAACATAGGGCAGTTGAGAAATAGATGCATGGAAACTATGGTAGCAGTTACATGTTAATGATCTAAAGCTGGCAAGAACACATGATGGATGGATTTTAGGAACCTCTGGGAAGGATAGAGCTAAGAACTGTTTGTACAAATACAGCTTTTTCCTAGCTCTCTCCTGAGACAATGACCAACTCAGTAGCAAGGATGGGGCAGGCAGAGGAGTTGAGAATAGATTTCTTGTAGCTGAGGGTGGCCTTGAACTCCTGCTCCTCCTGCTTCTGAGTGCTGGGATTGCTGCTGTGTGCTACCACAGCCACCTTGTCACTTTTTAAATCACCTCAAATTTCAAATTGCCTGTGTCATATGAAACATAGTTTGTATTATGCTCAGGTATGGAAGGAAACCAGAAAAAGAAAAAGAACGTTTTTTTTTTTTGTTTTTTTGTTTTTTTTTTTAAAGAAAAAAACAGCAGAACGCCACTTGAGTTTGGCTCTTTTCTGTCTTGCTAGCATTTGGTCATTTGCTTCTACTTAAGAGGAAAGTGGGGCAGCATGGAGGCAGTGGGGAGGTGTGGTCCACTTAGTGATTATGGACCATGGACTCCTGGGCTAGGCTATATCTCTAGATACCATGATGGGCTCACACCTGAACTTGCCAGCCTAAGCATCTTGGAAGCCGAGGAGGGTCATCCTCTGCCCCTTTACAGTTGGCAGCAGATGCTTCAGGAAGAGACATAATAGATCAGCAGGCGCCAGACGACTGTCTTCATTTGAGGACATTAAAAGAAAACCATTAGACCAGGTACGGCAGCACTCAGGAGGCAAAGGCAGGAAGACCAGAAATTGGAGGTCATCTTTGGCTACATAGTGAGCTTCAGGGTAGACTTGGCTATGTGAAATGCTCCCTGTCAAAAAAATATGCATTTTTCCCCTTCAGTGCAAAATATCAAGATAACACATCATCACTGGCAATAAAAAACTCATTAAAACAACAATATGAGTATATAAAAGGTCATAGGAAGAGAACTAACTTACATTTATCCATAAATTCTTCAAGGCATTAGGTAATTAGACCCAGCAGGATCAAAATATGCATAATTGCTTTTTAGTCTGTGTCTAGCTTGAATGCATTGCATTAGCCTGTTTTTCTCTGCCGCTGACCCTAATGTAAAACTGGCTGCCCTTCTGTTATGTGAGCCAGCAGCTTTGGAAATGCCAGTGCTGCTGCAGTGAGCAAACTGGTGACCAAAGACACAATGATGCGAGCTGTCAAACAGGATACTATTACATTTTTATATCTGAGCCTCATCAAAGACCATTCCACTGAATTAAAGCAACATTACACAAAGAAACAGCAAAGGTTTGAAAAGGTCACATCCAATAAGCCCAAAGCTTCAGAGGCTGAGGTAGGGAGATCAGAAGTTTGAAGTTTGTCCAAGCCACATAGTAAATTTGAGGCAAGCTTGAGCTATGCATCGAGATCTTTTCTCTCAAAAGAACAAAAATAAATCGGGCATAATGGCACACACCTTAATTCCAGCACTAGCACTTGAGGGGCAGAAACTGGGCAGATCTTTTTGAGTTTGAGGCTAGCCTGGTCTATAATGCAAGTTCCACTACATAGTGAGACCCTGTCTCAAAAGACCAAAAACAAAACCCCAAACACAACAAGAACAAATGAAAGTGTTTGCCTTGTACATAATATATACATGAATATTGAAACATGACACAGTATCTCAGAAATGTGTGAACTTTTCATATGTCAATTAAAAATTAATTCGGGCTGTGCTGTGGTGGCACATGCCTTTAATCCCAGCACTTGGAGAGCAGTGGCAGGCGGATCTCTGTGAGTTTGAGGCGAACCTGGTCTACAGAGTTCCAGGACAGCCAGGGCTATATAGAGAAACTTTGTCTTGAAAAACCAAATAAATAAATAAATAAATAAATAAATAATATTAATAATAATTTGGTCTGAGGGTATAGGGCTATAAGTTTACAGGCAAAGTCCTGGGTTTGATCCTTAGCATTGCAACATT
Source organism: Neotoma lepida (assembly GCA_001675575.1). Taxonomy (NCBI): domain Eukaryota; kingdom Metazoa; phylum Chordata; class Mammalia; order Rodentia; family Cricetidae; genus Neotoma; species Neotoma lepida. Next base: position 449,854 of record LZPO01087167.1, on the reverse strand, counting down.
GTAAAAAGAAAGAGGACCTGGAAACTTAATTTAGTGGCAGATCACATGTGTAGCATGCCTAGACCCTGGACACACACACACACATACACACACACACACACACATACACACACTCACACACACACACACATACACACACACACACATACACACACGCACACATGCACACACGCACATACACACACACATACACACATACACACATGCAC
>LZPO01087167.1:391920-411960 GCA_001675575.1 Neotoma lepida | reverse complement strand
GCTACTCCTTAATGACCACGCATTCAAATATATGAGCCCATGGGGGCCATTCCTATTCAAACCACTGCAATAACTAAAAAAGAAAATGCCCTACAGGTGGACATTATAGAGGCATTTTCTTAATTGAGGTTCCCTTCTCTCAGATGACTTTAGCTTATGTCAAGTTGACATAAAACTATTCAGTACACACATCATACACATCACACATACCCCAAACCAAATCAAACATACACACACCACACATATCCTCTCCACCACACAGATAAACACACCACACATATCCCCTTAACCCCAAAGACNCAACATCACATATACCCCCCCACATATACACATACCACACAAACAAATGTAAATCAAATCTAATGNATAAAATGATATTTTACAAGTTCAAGTATTTTTTATTCAAAGTTGAAAATGTACCATATTGCATTATTGCAAAAATTCATTGGTAAAAATCATTTTGCAGCTNGTGAGAAGGCAATAAAAAGTTGATTTTTTAAACTCATTACTATAAATTACTGTTACAGTACTTTGAAAATACAGAAATTCAAACTGTATTTTCTTTTTCTAAATTGCCTACAATACTCAAGGTTCCTGAAGCCACAGCAGCTGTTTCAGAGAGGAGGGGAAGAGGTAGTGATGTTAAGGAATTTCTATTTCTCTTTCAATGCCCACGTACTTCAGGGCATCAGCCTAGCTGTATCTGTAACCCCAAAACAGCTCTTCACTAGTCTGGACAGCTTTTAGCAAATATGCATATCCTGTGACCAGCATTAACCATCACAACTTTTCCATAGCAGTTTGGACTTACTGAATTGTTAGCAAAATGAATTTTGTTGCCCTTGTGGGTTATGTCATTGTTCAAAACGAACAGGAAGCTGCACGTGTGTTTGTCATATACTTTCCCTCTTCTGTCTGCCTCATCCTGAGAAATAATCTCTCCACAGTATTCTGAAATAGATTCATTTTTTCTGCACAGGAACTTTGACAAAGATCCCCCATCCTGCGACATTAGATGGTGACAGCAATAAGTGCTTTTTAGAGTCCCACTGAATACTGCAGTCATTGCAGGACATGTTCTTGCTGTNCCAGTGGTCAGCAGCTCCACATGTGAGACAGAGGTCAGGGTCACGCTCTCGGATAGCCAGGTAGCATGGACATTGCTTGAGGTTACATTGTGCTTTGCACCAGTTTCTAGGAAGGTGGTTTTGGGCCTTTTTGGTTGTATCTTTCTGCAATGTGCAACCCACAACTGCTGTGTTCTTTTCTTCTTTCTCAGTGGAGATACATGCTGACACTGGACTCTTTGACTCTGAACTCATACACTTGTTTACATGTTTTGGTCCCAATTAGCCTAGCCAAGGCACAAAAGCTATCCTAGTAAGTACCCAGGAGGACTCTAAACATCGAGGCTCCAGCACCACTTCACCCCACATTCTCAGGAACTTCAATTATTGGCTTAATCTTTATTGGTGTTTGACACTGAGAATTTGCTTCAGAGGAGCAGGAAGTTTCATCTTTTTTCTCTTATCATTGTTCTCTCCCCCTTCAGTCCCTGCCTCTCTGTCACCGTCTATATCCTTTGACTCCAGCACACTGATGGGGGTGTCGGNGTGTGTGCTGCTACTGTTATTAGAAAGTCTTCCTCTTCTGTGGCCCCTGGGCATTGGGGTGATGTCTTTATCCACTCAGCAGTGAAGGCAGCAGCAAATCCTTAACTCCCTCCAGATGCTGGTAACACTGGCTCACAAGGCTTGTTGTCGAGAGNTGCTTCTGTGTTCTGCTCTTATGTGTTGGGTGTTGCATGGAAGGCATGCAGGAAGCAGTCATGCTTAAAACATCACCTACAGAAAAGTGTATGAAATGAATGTAATTCATTTTTTGCTCCCTCTCAACAGATTTAGCATTTGGTCCATCTATATGGGTGTATTCAGGGGGCAGAGCACCTGGGAGATGCTGCCTGATGATNTATATATAATTTCTTCTGCNGTACCCTCATCTGGAAACACTGANGAAGTAGCTTCCAAAATTTTATTGACAGGAAATTTCCAATGTGGGCAACTTTATCATCTTGACTATCCTCTAGAACTTTCTGTTTTTCTTCTCTTTCATCAGGATCATCTCTATCATCATTATCATTATATTAATCAAGAACATTTACNAGTGCCACAAAGATTTCACCATTTATAAATTCACATTCTCTGTCTCCATGCACTTTTCCACCACAATTTTTTACTAGTTCTTCAGTGAAAGTGCCATTCTGATCTAGAACTTNATCCCCCATACAAGGAATGTTATGTAAAACAGTTTTATCTTCCACTATNAAATTCTGCTGTCAGGGAGACCAAGAATACATTACGGGACCTGATGCAACTGCATTCAGGGTGTTTAATCNGATGACTTATGCTGGAAAATCCAAGTCACTGAGTCACCAACAAGAAGTCATGATGTGCGCAGGCTNTATCCTTNGCTGCTTCCATTCTTGGTTTAAGGGTTCCATTCTTCCGGAAGTGAACAGTCTTATTAGCTCGTCTGAACCTCTTGAGCTGTCTCAGGCTCATGCAGTCTGACATTACATGCTTCCACCAGCAAACTGGTTCCTTCTCAGATTTCTTCCCAGTCTGGCCTACGATTATTCTTTGTCCCATGCACCAGCTCGCACCGCCCCCACCACCAGGCTCCACTGCCTCCAATGTCCCACCGGGTGTTAGACGCCACCCAACCTAAGGCCAAACACAGCGGCCTGCATAAAATAATTCTTTAAAATAGCTTACACATTGCTAAACCAACCCATTGCTATAAAAGAAAGGGAAAAATTAGGTTCCCAATAAACATGTCCAGCTAACAGACAGTGTAGACATCTTCAGACTGACTGTTGAGGCTGGGCATTGCTCACCTCTGTAATGCTAGCACCTCCATGGGACCAGGCACAAACATGATGCACAAATATACATGCAGCCAAACACTCANAGGCATAAAATTAAATAATTTACTTTTAAAAATTAAAAAACATTTTCTCCAGTAGTTTTTTTTATGGGTGTGAATGGGGGTATAGGACTTAATTTGTTGTAACTTTCACATTAGCTAGAACTTTTTTGTTGTTGTTTTTCCCTAAGGTCTCAAATAGCCAAGTCTGGCCTCAAACTATTTGTAGCTTGTGACGATGATGTGTTCTGAGAATATCTCTTATATTTTAAGAGACTGGAACTTTTGCTGGACCTCACAGCCAGAGTTAACAATACACCTTGAAGTCACGTAGGACCTAAGACTACTAGCCAACTGTGTACTCAAGCTGTTTGTTTAACCTGCTGTTAAGAGAACAATAAAACAAGCAACATNACTTGCCTTGGATTTCCCATGTAATCAACTTTTACAACCATGCCCAATTATAGCTAATGCATAGCTGTAACTTTAAGTTATGTACTCTTCCATACCTGGCCCAGAAAATGCATGTGTGTCATTTGCTGAAAGCAGTAAATACAGAAGTTGAAAGCAACCTACAACTAACAAAGGTAGAAAGCATCATTTATGGATATTGGTTGGTCCTCAAGGATGGTTGTTATCTGGGTCAGTGGGAAACAATAACTTAATTCCTTGAATAATCCTGTTACTAAAGATTTCTGTAAGTATCCCATTCCTTCCCCCAGGTGATGCTTTCTATGCTGCTCAATAAAGACAGAGCAAACCCTTTGTTAGGACCAGCCACACAGACACAGAACATAGAGACATACAGGGACACATAGAGATGCAGGCACAGATTCAGACTCATGCAACATACAGACAGTAGACAGAAGACACAGGGAGCATGAAGCACAGAATTCAAATCTGGACTCCACTCTTGGTTAAATGACTCCAAGGGGAAATGCTTTGATTTCTTTCCTTAATTCAACACTGATTCATTATTGGTGACTCAGAGTTAATCNTTACTCCTTGAAGTAGCTGAGGATGAGCTTGAACTTTGGATCCACCTCTTAAGCATCAGAATTACAGGTGTGTGTCACCACAAATATTTTTTTTGTTTTTTAATTAATTAATTAATCAATTAATTTGAGACAAGATTTCATCAAGTAACTCTAGCTGGCCTGTAACTCCATATGTTGACCAGGCTTGCCTTGAACTTATGGAGATCCACCTACCTCTGCCTCCTAGGTGCTGGGAATAAAGAAGTGTACCACTGGGCCAGGCTGGATAGTATTTCAAAGTATTTGAAAATCTGAAAGTGAATTTCCTTTTTTTTAAAATACCAGAACCTGTAGGTTATTATCCATTGTATTGATCTCTCTTCTTCTGTTTTCTCCATTTTTCTTTTATTGACATTTTTGTCTTTACTTTGCTTGTCAGCACAGAATGATTTATGCGGGAAACATTAGAGAAGTAGGCTTGAGTTTTGATGAGTAAGCCTGGTTCAGAACCATGGAGAGCAGCCAAAGCCACCCAAATGTGAGAAGCATGGCTTGCAAAGGCCATCGTTGGCTTTGTCCTAAGGTTTCTAAATTGAATTTTTATGTATGTATGTGTGTGTGTGTGTGTGTGTGTGTGTGTGTGTGTGTGTGTGTACCACTTCTCTTCCTGTTCTGGAGAGCAGATGAGGGTGCTGGGTTCCCAGGAGCTGGAATTTTAGGCGGTTGTGAGCTACCAATGTGGGTGTTGGGAACTGAAGTGTAGATCCCTTGCAAGAGCAGCAAGTGTTCTTAACCACTGAACCAGCCCTGGTTTTGTTCTGAATAAGGGTCTGGAGCAGTGCCTGTTATATGCAAACTTTCTGGAACTATCTGTCTGTGCCTCACTGCCTGGTTTTGGTTGAATGGCAATGCCTTTTCTGAACCATCTTACTAGCCTAAATAACTTTAAAAAGTGTGTGTNTGCATGTGTATCTGCATTACGCCATGTGTGTACAGATGCCTTCGTGTCAGAACACAGTCCAAGAATGGAGTTGTGTGAGAATTCTGAATACTTGTGAGAAAACTCCAAGAAAACAAGGTAAGAGCCTTGTGCTTCAGTTTCTTCAAAACACAGACTTGTTCTTGGAATGTGTTACCTCCTCCGAGGTATAGCAGACAGGAGTGAGTAACTGGCTCTTGTTATTGGTTATATGCCTCAAAGGAAAAACATGTTTTTTGTATTGTGCAGCTTGTCCTTGTGGTTGTACACAGGTTAAACTCATGAGAACTTTACTCATGTGACCTTTCTTAACCTTCAGAGTGTAAATTGTCTGNTGCTCTGAATAAAGTTGGCTATTGCATGAGACTTTAGTCTGCCTCCTATATTGGCTCCACTCTCCCAAGTCCCACTGCCTCTACAGCAACCCCAGCATAGGCCAGAAGAGGGCTTCTTAAGGAGCCCTTAAGGCTGCTGTCTGAGCCAGGTTCTGGGAACCAAATTCTGGGTCTTCTGGAAGAGTAGCAAGCACTCTTAACTTAGCTGCTGAACCATATCTCAAGCTCCTCTATGAAATGTTAACACTTGGGAAGTGGANGCAAGAGGATCAGGACTTCAAGGACAGCCTTGGCCACATGAAGATTTGTCTAAAATAAAACAAAATGTGGGCCAGAGTTGAGGTTAGCACAGGAGTAGAGGACTTGATCTAGTAATGATAAAGATGTTGGATCTCCAGAACTGCTAAAGAATATGAACCAACATGTAGAATACATGTTTATTATATGTGAGCATATTATATATGTGTGTATTGTGAGTGTATATGTATGTGTTGGGCACTGGATTGAACCCATAGACTTGTACATGCTGTTGCAGACACAACCATTGAGCTACATATGCCTGCCCTGATCTCCCTCCTCTCTCTCTCTCTCTCTCTCTCTCTCTCTCTCTCTCTCTCTCTGTCATGTTAGGGATTAAACATAGGGCCTTTGTATTGTTGGCAAATGCTTTACCACTGAGCTACATTCACATCCCATAAATTATATGTATTTAAACCTTCCTTCTATTTCAATGTTTTCAATTAGCATATCAAGAAATATTTGACTGTAATAAACTTAAAAGTTTCTCCCTCTTATGTGTATAGGTGAGTTCTCTGCATGTATGTCTGTGCATCACATGTGTATAGTGCCCACAGAAGACATTGGATCCCCTGGGCCTGGAGTTACAGATGGCTGTGAGTTACTATGTGTGTGCTAGGAACTGAACCTGGGTCTCTATGTGATAACTATGTATTTTAGAATTACAATTTTTTTACAATTACAAATTACAATGTTCAACAGCACCATCTGCTGTTGGAAAAAGTGAAAGCAGTTACAGTTTTGTTATATACTAGATTTGATCTTCACATTTAAAATAATTGGAAGTAATTATAGAGGTCTGAACAGTTATATAAAGTCTTCAACTTTAAATGAATCCAACAATTCTAGCCTCAACATAAAATATTTATTATGTGTATATGATGTGTGAATGTAAGTGCAGTGCCACAGTGCACATGTAGAGACCAGAGGACAACTTTGTGGAGTGCTTCCTTCCTTTCANTATGTGGGTCTTGGGGGTCAAACTCGGGTCATCAGTCTTGGCAACAAGCATCCTGGCAATCTCACTGGCCTCTACTCTCAGGAGCTAAAAGAACTTGCTCTTGCAGAGGACCAGACACTCATACACATAAAACAAGATTTAAAAGTCTTTAAAAATNTTTTTAGGGTTTATTTTTAATGTTACCCCNCAGAGGCCAGAAGAGGGTGTTGGATCCATTGGAGCAAGAGTTAGGTGGTTATGAGCTTTCACACATGGATGATGGGAAACAAACTTAGCTCCTCTGGAACAGTGGTAGTACTCTCTTCAAACAAAATGTTGTATATAGACACTTTGCCTGCACGTGTGTTTATGTCTGGCTGGTGCCAGAAGAGGGTGAAGAAGCTGAAGAGGGTGTCAGGTCCTGGAGACAGCCACTGATTGTGTGCTGCCATGTGGGTACTGGGAATCAAACCTGGGTCTCCTGGAAAAGCAATCAGTGCTCTTAACCACTGAGCCATCTCTCAAGTCCTATAGCAGTGTTCTCAACTATTAAGCCATCTCTCTAGCCCCTAACCCCAACTTTCTAAGCATAAAAAATAATGTGAGACTCTGGAAAGATAAAAACCTTGTAAATTGATAGACATTGCTATAACACTGTCTTAGTTAGGGTTCCTATTGCTGTGATAAAACACCATGACCAAAAGCAACTTGGGAGGAAAGGGTTTATTTTGCTCACAGTTCTATATAATAGTTCATAATCAAAAGCAGCGAGGGCAGGAACTCAAACAGGGCAGGATCCTAGACGTAGGAGATGATGCAGAGGCCATGGAAGAGTGCTGCTTACTGGCTTGCTCCCTGTGGCTTGCTCAGCCTACTTTTTTATANAACCCAGGACCACCTGCCTAAAGATGGCACCACCCACAGTGGACTGGGCCCTCCCCCATTGATCACTAATTAAGAAAATACCTTCCAGCCAGTTTTTGGANACATTTCCTCAGTTGAGGCTCCCTCCTCGCTGACAATTCTAGCTTGTGTCAAGTTGACATCAAAAAAGCCAGCACAAACACTATATATGAGTGCAAGCCAACATGTCTGTAGGTGTGTTTGGAACAAGGAAGCTTGGTGGGAAGGCAACTTCCTCACGGTGAAGCCTCTGGGATGAAGGGAAGCTAATTCTGTTTCTAGCTTCATGTTGATTACCCAGAAAAGTTAATTGCCACATGATTCACTTCCTACATCAGAAAATTGGTGACTGAATGTGGTATAGGAAGTTTCAAGGATGCAGCTTTGCTGAGTCATTGCCCACATTAGGGCAGGTATTTTGATGATGCAGCTGCTTTGGAGTGGTTTATGCATCTGTAAGTAACCTGGTTCACCATGCCTGATGGAATGCTTTCTTTGGTCAGNGTGGTGGTTTGACTGAAAATGGCCCCCAGAAGCTCACAGGGAGTAGCACTATTAGGAGNTATGGCCTTGTAGGAGTAGATGTGGCCTTGTTGGAGGAAGTGTGTCACTGGGGACAGGCTTTGAAGTTTCAGATGCTCAAGCCAGGCCCAGTGTCACTCTCTCTTCCTGCTGCCTTCAGATCTGAATGTAGAACTCTCAGGTATTTTCCCATCATCATGTCTGCCAGCATGCTGCCATGCTTTCTGCCATGATGACAATGGACTAAACCTTTAAACTGTAAGCAAGCTCCCAATTAAATGTTTCCTTTATAAGAGTTGCCATGGTCATAGTGTCTCTTCACAGCAATAGAAACCCTAAGACAGTCAGTTATCAGCAATGAGTGGACATTTATTCACATCTCCCCAGAAAGATATCACCTGGATTTGTGTAAGTACACTCTGTGATGTCCAATGGTGATGGACTTGCCTAAATGACTCAGTTCTGAGAAGATATCTCATCACTGAGCTTTGTTCAACAAATGTTTACTCATTTGTGACNAACCTTGTCCTCTTGGCCTTGAGGGTAGGATATGACCAAGCTATGGACACATGTCCATACATGTAATATAAGCACAGCCAGTGTCCATAGGCATAGAAACAGAAGAACGTAAGCTAGGCCTGCAAACACATCCTGCACAGTGCCTCATTCCAGCACAGTGGGGAGACACCTAGCTATTGACTTGTATTCATTCTCTTCATTCATTAGTTCTTTTGACTTAGCAACAGAACCCTGGACCTTAACATTCCCAGCCTCCTTAGGAGATAGGTGCTGTCTATAACTTACTGGGTCCAGTGGGATGTGAAATTGTTGAATGACAGTTTTATGATTTGATATTGTTTCTAACAAAGAAAACGATTTCTTATTATATTGCCAAAAAAAATAGTGGGTATGGCACTAACAGAAGAACCAATAGCTTGATTTGACACCCCCCCTTCTTTTTTGTAGTGCTGAAGACTAAACCCATGGCCTTGCACATGCTAAGCAATCACTCTACCACTGAGCTATATCCACACCTCATGTCTTCACTTTCAACAGCTAGAGGCCAGGCATAGTATCTATACCTATAACCCCAGCAGGTAGANACAGGAGGATCAGGAGTTCAAGGTCTACCTACTACCTAGTGACTTTGAAGACTACATTAAATTCACCCACTTTCTCTCTATATGTATGTATGTATACCTAGAAAGATGCTGGCTGCCAAGCCTCATATCCTGAGTTCTGTTCCCAGACCCACATGATAGAAGGAAGACAANGGTTGTCCTCTGACCTCCACCTAGGTATCATTGCATGTGTGTGTATGGGCACATGAACAAATACAAATAAATAAANTTCTGTAATGAAATTAGAAAAAAATATTAGGGTCTGGGATNTAGTTCAGTTGGTAGAATTCATGCCTAGAATGCATGAAGTCCTGTTTTAAATCTCCAGCACCACATAAAATGAAGGGATCTTAGCCCTGGGGAAGTAGAAGCAGGAAGATCAGATGTTCAAGATCATCCTTGACTATAGAGTGAGTTGGTGGCCAGCCTGGGCCTGTCTCAGAAAGAAGTAAACAAAGAGAATGTTATTGGTCACAGACCATGAAGGATCGCACCCAGAGATCCCTGGGTTGGAATTGGCTATGATGATTTCTGTATGGCTGCCTCCAGGTAGAAGATGAGTCTGTTTTCAGTAGTAAAAGGGATAATTATTGGGTAGGAGCATTCTTAAAATCATAGCTATGGAAGAAGGCAATGTGTGGTTATAGAGAAGTCAATGATTAGTTTGTGGTGGGATATATGATTTTTATATTTGGCTGGTAAACATTACCATCTCTAGTTTGATAGTCGTAAATCCTATCTTCCTTCCTAGAAGAGCAGAGATATGACCATGACTTGCTGTGGAACAATCTTTTTGTGCACTACGAGTGTGTATTACTCTCATTTGCTAATCAAAAGCTGATTGGCTGATAGCTGGGCAGGAAGAGATTGAGTGCAAGAGCCAGACTAGGAGAATTCTGGGAAGAAGAAGGGTGGAGTCAGAGAGTTGTCAGAAAATGCAGAAAAGCAAGGTGAGAATGCCGTACTGAGAAAAGGTACCAAGCCACGTAGCTAAACACAGATAAGAATTATGGGTTAATTTAAGAGTTAGCTCNTAACAAGTTTGAGCTTCGGCTGAGCATTTATAATTAATATAAGCCTATGTGTGATAATTTGGGAAGTGGCTGCTGGGTATTTGGAAACAAACGGTTAGGACAGGAAACATCCGATTACAATGACTGGTGACAGCTAATATTAGCTAACCTTCCTGGAACTTGATTGGCTCAGGAAAAGGCATATGGTGGAGTGGAACAACTGACACTGGGATTGACAGACTGATGCTGGGAATGTGAAGTTCCATTTGTATTTAATTTGTTAAAATGAGAATGTGGGATCTGGGCACATGGGCAGGCCCTCCACTGGGGAGAAAGGTCCCCGAGGAATGAAGACGGAAGCAAAGNTGTAAGGGGAAGACTTGCTGATGAAGCCTGGGGTTATGCTTGTCCAAGCCCCCTTTCCTGTGAGTTATATGTCTCCTTTACATAATGTTGGAGTTCCTGGCCACTCCCCCAGCTAAGGAACCGCACAAGTACAGTTCAGCTGACAAGAAAGGGGCCTTACATCCTACGTAATCCGTGTGTTGCGGGATCACGCAATCTATGCACATACGTGGCGTAGCTCCATCAGCCCATATGCGCATGTGCAGGGCAATCCTTAAAAATCAGGTCACAGCCTCCTCCCCTTCCTCTTTTTTTCTCTCCTCCTTCCTCTCTCTCAGTGCACAACCATTTCCACAGGCCTGAGCACCCCCCTCTGTCTTCTTCCCCTAATAAATCTTATTAATGGGTTCCGTTGTACCTTGTGGCTTTTCTCTCATGGTAAACAGTGCCTCTTAATGAATAACATTGCATAAAAACCAACACTTACACTTGGTTTAAGCTAATATAATCTTAACTTCTGATTTAAATTTTTTTTTTTAACAAGGTTTTTCTGTGTAAGAGCCTTGGCTGTCCTGGAACTTGCTTTGTAGACCAGGCTGGCCTCTAACTCACAGAGATTGGCCTGCCTTTGCCTCCNGAGTGCTGAGGTTATAGGCTTTTGCTACCACCTCCAGGCTACATTTTTTTTTTTAAATCACAGGGGATCAAATCTAGAACTTCATGTATCAGAAATAAGTGCCCTACCACTGAGCTATATCCCCAGCTTGTTTTATATTTATTTATTTTTACTTTTTAAGACGGGGTCTTTTGTAGCCTAGATCTAGAAATCATCCTGCCTCAGCATCTCAAAAGCTGGGATTATAGGTGTTAGTCAACACACCTTTCATTCTGTAGAGCAGGCTGGCCTTGAACTTATGCTGGTGCTCCTGATTCTGTCTCCCAACTGTTGGGACTATNGGTGTTACCACGGCCTAGTAACACTTTTTTTGTTTTTTTCTCGAGACATGGTTTCTCTTTGTAACAACCTTGGCTGGCCTGGAACTCACTTTGTANACTAGGCTGGCCTTGAACTCACAGAGATCCTCCTGCCTCTGCCTCCTAAGTACTGGGATTAAAGACATGTGCCACCACTGCCCGGCTCTAGATACACTTTTTGATGTTGTTAAATACAGGTCTCATGTATTCTAGACTAACCTGGAACTTGCTATGTAGCTGAAGATGACATGGAACATCTGTCTATCTGCCTCCACTTTTCCACTGCCAGGATGACAGGCATATTCCACTACATTCAGCTTACATTTTCCCCCAGATTCNGTCTTATTGTGTATTTCAGGCTGACGATCTTGTTTCAGCCTGGAATTTTTTTTTTTGGGGGGGGTGGTGGTTCCAGACAGGGTTTCCCAGAATCGCCCTGGCTGTCCTGGAACTCACTTTGTGGACCAGGCTGGCCTCAAACTCACAGAGATTCACCTGTCTCTGCCTCCTGAGTGGTAGGACTAAAAGTATGCACCTGGACCACCACCTGGCAATTCCAGCCTGGAATTACTGGCATGTATCACCATGTCCAATTTTAACTTCAGATTTTTTTTCAGATTTATTTATAGTACATGTGTGTATGTCTCTGTGTGATTATGTGCACATAAGTACAGGTGCCCTTAAAAGTCAGACAAGGGTGTCCCCTGGAACTGGAATTACTGGCAGTTGTGNGCCACCTGATGTGGGTGCTGGGAATTGAACTCTGGTCCTCTGCAAAAGCAGTAATTGCTCTTAACCACTGGGCCATCTCTATCCCCACTAACTTCTGTTTCGATGTTGCAAAAGTCTTGATTAAAAAGTCTGCTACCACTGGGCATGGTGGCACACACCTTTAATCCCAGAACTGAGGAGGCAGGCAGATCTCTGAGTATGAGGCCAGCTGGGTCTACATAGCAAGTTCCAGGCCAGTTAAGGATACACAGTCAGACTATACTTCAAAAAGTCTGTTAAAGCCAAGTGGTGGTAGCATACACTCTTAATACCAGCATTCCAGAGGCAGAGGCAGGAGGAGCTCTGTGAATTCGAGGCCAGCCTGGTCTACAGAATGAGTTCCAGGACAGCCAGAGTGGTTACATAGAGAAACCCTGTTGTGAAAACACTGAAACCAAAAAAAAAAGAAAGTCTGTCAAGGTGCCTAGTGTAATGTCATCTCTTTTAAGGATTTCTATAGTTCAAATAATACTTTGCCAAGAGCTGACCAGGATAGAAAGAAAATACTCCTCCCCACCCCCACCCCCACCCCCCTCTGCCCTTTCTCTTGAGACAGGTTTTCCCTGTACATAGCCCTGACTAGTTTGTAACTTGTTACATAGACCAGGGTGATCTCATACTCACAGAGATCTATATGCCTCTGCTAATAGCCAGCTCTAGGGCCTAGTCTCCGATCTGGTAAAACTCCGTTCCCCATTTTGTTTTGTGGCAAGCCTCTGGTAATTCCCTTTTAGCTATTCCCTTTTAGGCGTGGGTCATGTGGCTATGGGGGCTGACAAGTCTGAAGTATGCAAGAATAGCCAGCCACACAGTATATAAGTACTGGTTTCTCCATGGCCATGAAGTAAACACTCTAAAAAGGAAAAGGAGAGGCGGAGCCAGGCGTGGTGGTGAAAGCCGATAACCCCAGTACTTGGAAGGCTCAGTAGGAGTTCCAAGACATCCAGACAGCCAGAACTTCATGTATGAGAGAGACAAGTGGACGACGAAGACATCCTTTCCCAGAGATCCGGAAAAAATGGAGTTTCCCCTTACATTCCATGCTAACTAAAGCACCCTCAATAGCACATTTTCCTGTTCGATGGTTCAGCACATACGTGGCAGTCCGCTTCTAAGAGCACGGCGGTGTTCAAAGGACACACAGTCTGTCTTAGGCACCTGCAGAGGGAACTCCTAGGTACCTAGCTGGCCATCAGCACCCCTTCTCCCTCAAGCAGTTGCCGCCCACCAAGGGAAAGGCGGAGCGACCTGTCAGAAAGGAGCGCGAAGTTACATCAGTTGCTTACTGCAGCCAGATGAGATCTTTGNGGACACCAAGAAGGTCAGGCCTGCGTCAACAGACTTGCCAGGCACCCGCCGGAGAACCTGTCCAAAAGCTGCGTTCCCCGCCCACTCGGCCNCGCCCACCCGCCTCATAGCCCCGCCCCCAGGCAGTAGGGGAACGCACTCGTCACAGTATTTCCGGTTTCAATCTTTGTACGGGCTTCCGTAGCTCCCTGTTTTCCAGTCATCGTGCTCCAGCCCCGCCCCTACCGCGTCTTTGACACAGTCACGTGAGGGGTGCGCGCGGGGCCTGCCGGGAGTCGTGCTGCCGGCGGGTCAGGGTTCGGCCCAACATGGCGGCCCCGGGCGGACAGTGACCGAGGCTCTGCCGTCGGGAGGACCGAGCGGCGGTGGTCGGCGTCCCCACCTGCCGGGGTGGGATGCAAAGCTTCGGGGAGCGCTGAGAGGAGGCAGGGGCGGGCCCAGGCCCTGAAAGCCGGAGCAGCGGCGGCTCCGCGCAGTCGGCTGCAGGCTCCGGAGTGGGGCCGCACCCGGCCGGGCAGGCGGCGGCGGCTGCGGCAAGCTCGGCTCCGAGGCGGGGCGGAGGCCGGGCGCCCGGCCGCGGCCATGGCCCAGTGCGTGCAGTCGGTGCAGGAGCTCATCCCCGACTCCTTCGTTCCCTGCGTCGCCGCGCTGTGCAGCGACGAAGCCGAGCGGCTCACCCGCCTCAACCACCTCAGCTTCGCCGAACTGCTCAAGCCCTTCTCTCGCCTCACTTCCGAAGGTACGTGGTGTTCTTCCTCGTCCGTCAGCTACAGCCGAGCCGTGGCCGAGAGAAGGAAGTTGGGAGCACGTAGAGGACAGAGGGGCGGCGGCCCGGGGCTGCGGCTGACGAGGGGCGGCGAGCGTCTGTCAAGACCGAGCGCTCCTGGCCACCCGGTTTTCCTAAGCGCTTTCTTCCTTGGACGAGCCGGGTCATTAAGTCGTGAAGATAAACTTGAGCCCTGGCACAAGGGAGTGAGACTGTTGTTAGCAGTTACCGAACAGGATTGGGCACTTACTANACAGTTAAGGTAGAAAGATGCAGCCTCCGAAACAGAGTTTTAAGAGTAAAAAATCTGTCATGTCCCCTCATCGAGTGTTAAATTGGACTTTCAAAGTTACCTTGTTCATGGCGTTCATCTAGCCTTGGGGTTCATCTCTGTCTGAACTTCTGTTTGGCTGTTTACTCAAACAAGTTCTTAGCTATACAGCAGTTTGCCCAATCTCAAGCAAGCAAGCAAAAAGCAAGCAAGCGACTGGAGCTCGGTTGAGTTCCTGCCTAGCATGCTGGAGGCCGCTGTCCATTGGCTTCTCAGCACCACAGAGCACACCTGTGATCCCAGCACTCGGAGGTAGAGGCAGGAAGATAAGAAGGTTAAGTCTTTCCTGGGCTATGAATCGTGTTTGAGGCCAGCAGGGATACACGAGACCCTATCTAAAGCGAAAAAGTAACAATTAAAAAGTTAAAAGAAAAAAAAATGACAAAAGGATAAATTGTAGTAACAGTATAGGTGTTTCAAGTTATCTAGATTTATGAGGTTAGAACAGTTCAAGCATTTTTTCCTTTTCATATTGATGGTTAATCGTAAAAAATATATTCATATTTAATAATTTTCTTTCTCCAGCTTTATTATTTATTTTTGCTAATTTTTAAGATGAGTTTCACTCTAGTCCAGGCTGGTCTGGAACTCACTATATATATGGAGCTTGGCAGGTGCAAACTCCAGGCAATCCCCGTCTCAATCTCTTTCAGTGTTGAGATTACAGGCGTGAGCCGCCATAACTGGCTCTTTCTCCAGGTTTTGATTTTTTTTTAATTAAGGAAAAAAAATCATATTTAAAATTTTATTCAAGGGGGCAAGAGAGATGGCCCAGTGGTTACGAGCACATATAGCTCTCACAGAGGACCAAAGTTTGATTCCCAGCACTCAATGTGTGGTGGTTCAGAACTTCCTATATCTCTAGCTCTGGGGAGAATCCAAGTCAACACACACACACACACAAACACACACACGGGGGGGGTTTAAAAGTTAAAAATTTTAATTTAAGTATACTCCCAAGTGTGGTTTAATTGGTATCTTTCAAGCAGAACATAGCAAAAAAGCAGGTAAAGTTCCTTGGAAATTTGAGAGTTGTTTAGGATGAAGGGTTCTCTTATAAACTTTCGTTTATTAAATAACTGTGGTGTTTATTTGTTTATGGTGTTTATCATATATATATGTATGTGTGTGTGTATATATATGTGTTTACATGCTTCAGGCAGTCTTTAGGAGACTTACTGCTTTGCAAGTTTCTTTTTGTAGTTAGGGAGGAAGTATCCAAAAAACCCAGCTTTGAAGGGCAGAGAGATGCTGCAGTGGTTAAAAGCACTTGATACTCTGCAGAGGACCATGGTTTCATTCCTAGCACTCCTTGGCAGCTTATAACAGTATCTGGTCCCAGGGGATCCAACACTGACATCTGGCACAGCACTGCCCACAGGTGATGAGCTTACATACATGTAGGCGTGCATACACATAAAACTAAAGTAAAATTTTTTTAGTTGTTGTTGTTTGATACAGGGTCTCTCTATGTAGTCCTGGCTGCCCTAGAGATCGTTAAAGTAGACCAGGCTGCCTTGAACTCAGATCTGCCTACCTTTGTCTCCCAACCCCCACCACTGTTGGGATGAAAGTCCTATACTACCATGCCTAGCTAACCCAAACTTTGATAGTTCTTGGATTCTCTTCAACTCTTCAGCCTATAGTTTATTCAACACTGCAGCTGCTCCCATGCTCTCGAGCGGTAGTTCTCAACCTTTTTAATGCTGCAGCCCTTTAATACAGTTCCTCATGTCCTGGTGACCCCCCAACCATAAAATTATTTCATTGCTACTTCATAACTGTAATTTTGCTACTGTTA
This sequence comes from Neotoma lepida, assembly GCA_001675575.1. NCBI lineage: Eukaryota > Metazoa > Chordata > Mammalia > Rodentia > Cricetidae > Neotoma > Neotoma lepida. The sequence goes on along the minus strand of LZPO01087167.1, from coordinate 395,651 downwards.
TGAACCGTAATGTAAATATCTGATATGTGGCCCAAAGGGGTTGACACCCACAGGTTGAGAACCATTGCTCTAGTGTTACTAAGAACAGCAAAACCTCTGCATTTGTAATTCTTTGGGGGGTGGGGTTGATAGGTCTGAATGTTAGCTCAGATTGACCTCTATTTCTCGCTGTACCCTGATCTAGCTTCAATGTTGAGATCATCTTGCCTCAGCCTCCTGAATGCTGGGGCTACAGGTGTGTGTCACTACTCCTTTTTTCATTTTATATAGTTTTAAACTTTCCCCTGTCCCCCGTACTGAGGTTCAAATCCAGGATCCTACACATGCTAAGTAAGGGCTATCTCACTAAGCTACTGAGGTTCAAATCCAGGATCCTACACATGCTAAGTAAGGGCTATCTCACTAAGCTATGTTTCTAGCCCCTCTGCAGTCTTAAATTCATAAAAAAAATGAACCCTCAGAAGTCAATTTGACTTTGTGTGTGCTTTTTCCTGTTGTGTTGAAAAAAATAAACAGTGCTAATACCCGAGGCCTGTTTCATGTAGCTTTTCTTTTAGTCACTGAGTCTTTCATTGTTATTTCCATTTATTGTCATTGTTCTTATTTTGGGACAGGGTTGGTTATGTAGCTCAGACTGGCCTTAACTCACTATGTAGCCCAGGCTGGGCCTCCAGCCCACAGAGATTCTCTTACCTCAACTTCCTGCATGCCAGGATTACAAGTGTGCACCACCACCTGGCCATTATTGCCTTCTTAAATTTGAGGACATTGAGATATAGAAATAATAGCTTATCTGCAGTTTCGTATCTAGGAAATATTTAAAAACAGGTAGTGTGACTCAAGATATTGTGATCTGAATTATCAAAATCATCTAATTTCTTAGATATACTTAAAATTACTTTTTTATACTGGAGAGCAAGGTCTCTTGTAACCTAGGCTGGCCTTGAACTCTTGATCTTCCTGCCTCTATGTTCTAAGTACTAGGATTACAAGCATGTGCCACCATGTCAGGCCTCATATATATAGTTAAAATTTTTGGCAACCGTGATAACACATAAAGAAAAATAACATATGATGTTTTCTTTTTTCTTTTGATGCTGAAGATGGAAGTTGGGCCTCTTGCACTAACTTTGTTTCTTTTCCACTTAGGTATATTCCCAGCCCCAGAGGGATTAGTTCTAGTAATGTAACTTATTTGATCCATGCATTTCCAAAGTTTTGGCAGATTTATTTCAATAGGTATCCAATATAAAAGATATAAATGGGAGGTTTTGCATTCTTTTTGTTACAAAGTTTTTTAAATTCGGTGTGCTTTAGGCTTAAATATCCTCTTTTGTGAGTAGGTGCATTTTTAAGGACTCCGTAGGCCTATGATGGTGCTGCTTTCATTGGACAGTGCAGTGATAGAGGTGAACTTCTGTTTACTTATATTTCTCTTTGAAGCATAAGAAAGATTAGGAAGGAGTACAGTGAGGTGGTTAATAGATAGAGAGGTGTTAGAAAGACAAAAGCAATTGNAGTTATTAGGGAGTCCGGGAAGGAGTGAGGTAGAGTGGTGTCTTAGTTTCTCTTGTTCTTGTGGTAAAATATTCTGACAAAAGCAGCTTAAGAGGGAAGGGTTTATTTTGGCTCACAGCTGAAGATACAGTCCATCATGGCAGAGAAGTGAAGATAGAAGGAGCCTGAAGCATCTGGTCACATTGCATCCACAGTTAGAAGCCAGGAGTGATTGCAAACTCTAGTTTCCCATTTTATATAGTCCAAGATCCCTTTTAAGGAAATAGTTTCCTCTACAGTCAAGATGGATAACCATCATAATCAAGCTAACCCTCCAGTGGCATGTCTAGTCTTCCAAGTGATTGCAGATTCTATCAGGTTTGCAGTTAAGACTGCCATCAAATGGTTAGGTCAGAAAGTATAAGTTGTAGTCAGTGGTTAGGGGAGAGGAGCGGGAAAGCTATCTTGTGGGGTACAGAATGCAGAGGAGATGCCCGGGAGAGGAGAAGCTGAGTTTCAGGAAGGGGCTTCTAGATTTTTTTTCTAGTGGTAACTGTGAGGCAGTCTTGAGTTCTTGAGCAAGGCCATTTTGGCAGATCCTTGAATTTGTAGCTTATAAGGTTCATATGAGTTGTTATAAATGTTTAAAAAGTATAAGCTGGCATGGTATATATCTATAATCCTATTGCTTTGGAGGCTGAGGCAGGAGGATTGATTGCTTGATGCCAGCTTGAATTACATAACAAAACATTCAGATAAGAAGAAAAAGTTCAAAGGTAATTAAGATACAGACTACAATGTCAGCATAAAAAAATTTGGTAGAACGTGAAGTTGGGAGGGGGCTGAGGGTGCATATGGGAGGGGTTAAGAGGTGGAGGGTCTGAATGTAATAAAAATACGGGTGTGTGCATGTATGAAATTTTCAGAGTTAATGGAAAGTATTCAAAAATTTGGTGAAACACCACACCACCTTTTGGTTGTTGGTAAATAAATTTTGGGGTGCTTTTTTCCCCCTTTATGACATGTGTGTCATATAGAGATTCTTCAAAGATTTTTTTTTCCTTAGGAAGTAGTTCGTAAGAATATCATTTAGGTAGTAAAGTTTCAGGATCCAAGTAAAACAAGTTAAATTTTCTTTTTTAAGAGATTTCCTTTTATTTTACAAGTATAGGTATTCTTGCTTGCATGTGTGTCTGTGCACCACATCTATTCATTGACAGCAGAGGTCAGAAGAGGGCTTTGGATCCCCTGGAACTGGAGATACAGGATTACTAGCCATCCTGTGAGTGCTGGGAGTTGAACCCTGGTCCCCTGGAAGAACAGCCAGAACTCTTGCTAAGCCATCTCTCTAGCTCCAAGTTAAAATTCTTTAAATTTCTTTACTCAGAGAAAGAAATATAAACAAACAAGACTAGATTTTATTTGTGGCCTGCAGGTTTGTTTGATTTGCCCTGACTTCTGCGATCAAACTTGACTTAGTACAGGCAAGTATTTCCAGGAGGCTTATCTTTAGGCTTCAGTAGAAAAACACATAGTTTAAATATATACTGAAAAGATGGTTGCTAGAAGAAAATTGAGTACTATTTTTGTATAAGACCTTGAAAGGTTATTAGACTTCAAGTGCATGTAAGTCAGATGAGAGAGAGCCAGTTAAGGTTCCTTACATGTTTTTAAAACCTANAAAGAATTAAATGCACTGAATATACCAATAAAGCACAGTTCAATGGTTTTGTATATATTCTTGATGTGTGCTCCAGATTTAACTTGTATTCACTGTTCACACATTTTGTGATCCTACTACTTTTTTTCTATGGTGCTGGAGATGGAACTGGGACCTTATGACACTAGGGAATGCCTGTTTATGCTTGTAAACAATACTGTAGCTATCAACATAAAACAAACTCAATGGTATCTTTGGAGGTTCTGTGTCTCATACTGATACTGATGTCAGGCTCTTTTTTGTTTTAAAACCTTAAAGGTCCTTTGCATATATATTATGCCTTCCAGTTTTGACTTTTTTTAAAATGGGATTCCTGTGTGAGAGAATGTGTGTATCTGTGTCTATATGCATTTTATGCTTTTTCTTTGGCTCTTTTTCTTGTTTGGTTTGGTTGTCTTGTCATTTTCAGATTTGTTTGTTTTTTATTATCTTTTTGCATTTTAATATTATTCCTTAACTGCCTGTTTGTTTTCTAACTAGGGACAGAGGGTGTAGATCTGGATGGGAGGGGGGG